>NJDC01000691.1:128353-143835 GCA_002245475.1 Calephelis virginiensis | reverse complement strand
ATTAAATGCTGTCGAAGAAATAAAGGACTCTCTTTCCGTCCTAGATCGGACAGATATACGGGGACTATACGAGGACTATACTGACGAACTATCGGACGTACGGGGGCTCTGAGTACAGTAAAGTAAAGTAAATAAATAAGGAAACAGTATTCTATGATTTTATAACAGACCTATTATGTTAACGGTTTAGGTCAGAGGTTCCCAATTTTATTTCATGTAACGCCCACTTTGAAAATCAGTTGTTTTGTAGCACTCCCCCCCCTCGTTTTTTTCTTGTCAATAACCTCAATAACATATTTGTTGCGCCTAGTTTAAAAAAAAACATTTTTTTCAAGATTTATACCGCCCCCCTCTAGGCTTCCAGCGCCCACAAGGGGGCGTTATCGCCCACTTTGGGAAAGGCTGGTTTAGGTAATAACAAACACTCGTTCAGTGTTACGTTTCTAGCGCTATCTTGTTACATTAATTTGAGTTTTAGTCGTGACTAACTAATAGTTTTCGCTGTGGTGAAAATCCGAGTATGTATATAAAGTCACTTACACAATTACAGCCAAGTTATTTTAAGGCATATTGTAAATGAAAATGAAATTAATTTATTTGCGAAATATGTTAATGAGACGTTACAAAAGTATTTAAGTACTAGCAGTTTCACGCAGCTTCGCTTACGTAACTTGGCTTTTACTGCATCGATTTTGATGAAACAAAGCCTATGGCACTCAGGGATACATTATCAGCATTCTAAAGGAGAAAGAATTTTTGAAATCGGTCCAGTAGTTTCGGAGCCTATTCATTTCAAATAAACAAAAATCAAACATTTCCTCTTTATAATATTAGTATAGAAGTATAGATATAAACATATTCTATTATATTTTGGTGAGCTAATTTTTTAATATTTATATAAAAATATATTTATAACTAGTTTAATTATTTATTACCAAACATTTTAAAACTAAAATTAACTTAACCCTATCTACCGTAAACCGTTTCCAAACCTAGCCAGAGAGGAGAAGAAACGTCGAAACAAACTTGTAGATAAATTTGATAGACTTGTAGATTTTTACTGTCTCCAAAACAAATTTTCGATACAATTCTCTGAAATTTGTTCAACGTTTCAAACAATATACTTATTTCTAGATCCACGTCGTTTAAAATAAATTTCATATATTATTTTTAAAGCCAAACGAATGAATATGCTTTTAAAAAGCTAAAAACGTCGGTTCGTGTTACTCTTAAAACCCTTTATTTGGCTTCCGCCATTGTGTTTTTATTCATATTTTACAAGTCATTAAATCTATGTTAATACAGGCGTTCGTGCGCCCTCGCTACCCCTAATCGGTGTTTACGGTGGAGTCATATGTTTAATAAAACTGGCTAAGTACGAGTCGAGCTTTGGCGTAGCAGGTTCCGTAGTGCAAACCGTCCGGCGCGGCGGTACGAAAATCACAGAATGATATGCGTTGACTTCATACTAAGGTTTTACTCTCCCTTCGTCTTACGAATTTTCGATCAGGTCACGTGTCCGGAAGCGAGTTTAACATTTTTTACCCAACACAAAAAGTGCACAACGCCGGTAAAGAAGTTTTCTGTTTAAAAAAATATTTCAAATATTAAGAAAAAATTGTCTACGCCCATTTCAAATAATGTGAAGATTTGCAAGAAAAAAAGTTATTGATGCAAGTGTCTGATGGTTATTTGTATGGTTAGCCTGGTTATAGGTCTCACAGGATCATTTTTCGGGATAAAAACTAACAGACAAATTATCCTATGTGTTAATCCATGTTATCCTTAATACGTGTGCCAAAGTTCATGAACATCGATTCAGTAGTTTTTGCGTGAAGGAGTAACAAACAAACAAACACAAACTTTCGCATTTGTAATATTAGTAGGATGTCTTATGTGTTTAGACGGCGTCGCGTCGGACATATATTCCTTTTCATCGTAAAATAAAATACATTTTTTTTTACATATTCATCAGCAACTATAAATCGTTTTTGTCAAATTCCAGCAGTAATCATAGAGGAAGTCTAATTTTTAACTTAAAGATTACAAAAAATTCAAATTAAACAATTGGATAAGCTTTAAAGTTGAACGACGATTATTTTCAAATTACATGTAATCTTCAGGTATTCTAGTTATACAGATTGAAGGTAGTGTGATTATAAAGATTAATGTAGTGTAATTATAAAGATTAATGAAATGTAATCATTAAGATTAATAACCTGTAATTATAGAATGAATGAAGTTCAATTAATGTTATTCAGTGTAAAATATAACATTGATAACGTAGTGAAGATCTATGCACCGCGATATTCATGTTTATTTCGAGTTCAGTATAACAACAAGAGACTAAGGTCAAATTACAAGTCATATTAAAGTTTCAAATCATTTAAAGAGATCCAAGGAAAATCAACAAGTAATAATAAAAAAAGGTCATAAAAATAGAAATTCATACCTATTTAAAATAGCATGTGATATCCTACTTTAAAAAGAAATTCCTAACTTACTCTCCATTTCCGCAACTTTAGCTTTCTTAAACAAACGTAAAAACTTTCGCATTTATAATTTAATAGGATAGGATTTTGTAACAAAAAGTATCTTCACGACCATATCCCCGAAGAGGTAGGCAGAGGTACAACCAAGGCACCCGTGACTAGCCGAAGATACTAAGTCCCACAATGTGATAGGTGGCAAGCCTATCGCCAACCGCGCACATTTCCAATCCCGACCAAGATTTTTTTTATTAGAAAATTGGAAAAATCCAATTTTCTTTTTGTTGGCCGACCCGGGATTCGAACACGGGACCTCATGCAGTCAAGTCCAACACCCGGACCGCTATACCACAGATTATTATAGGAGATAAGGATTTTGTAACAAACTACCCCAAACTGATGTTCCAACGTGTGAAGATACGGTTAAGGGTTT
The DNA here is from genome assembly GCA_002245475.1 of Calephelis virginiensis. NCBI lineage: Eukaryota > Metazoa > Arthropoda > Insecta > Lepidoptera > Riodinidae > Calephelis > Calephelis virginiensis. The sequence goes on along the minus strand of NJDC01000691.1, from coordinate 140,913 downwards.
TTTAACTCTGCGTACGGAACCCTGAAAAGGCATACCTATTCACCAATATTCTAAATGGTAATTTTACAGTTTTGAGCACGTCAATCTATTAATGTGATGGGAGGTTGCCGCTTTGCGTTCCGCGGTTTCGTGACTCTACCTCTTTGTTTACGAATTATCTCTTTTTACATTTTTTTTTTGAAATTTGTATCGTCGGTCGTAAATTTTAATGAAACGATCTTTTGTTATTCGCTGATTGGTGATTTATGGATTGTAATACGACTTGATCGTGATAACTGCTGTTTGATAGCAATCAGAATTTGTTTAGATTTGATTAAATTTTAGTTAAAGTACAAACAAATTATAATAATCGAACGCTCATCAAGTTTTGATAGCTACACTAACTACAGTTGTACAAATTTTGTTATAATTTTTATGTTACACTAGCTTTTTTAACTTTATTTAAAAGAAAGTTAAAAAATCTACTTCTAGAGTTTCTCCCGTTTCAAGGATGTATTACAGAGCCTATCTTCGTCTCTAAATTAATGAATTCCCCGTAAAAATATATAAAAATATTTTTTTTATTTAATATTTGACCTATTGTAAATATTATTTTATCCTGTGGCCCTACCGTGAACGCTTAAAGCACGATTATTTCCATGTTGCTAAATGTCAACTTATAAAAGCAACGTTATGGCATACGCCATAAGGATATCTTTTTTCGTTGACGATTAGTATTGTTTTAAGAGCTTATGGTAACCCTCCTGATCTCTTTCAAGCTTATCCGAATATTTTTTATCCGATTTTATTAATGGTTAAGATTTTAAATGTATTAAATTAATATTGACACTAAGTATGAAGTGAAATGTAAGCTGTCATATCTTTCAAGTTGGATCAAAATGCACACTGTGTTGAATAACATACTTTGTGCACTCCTTTTATTAAAATTAAATTTGTTCTAAGTTGAAATGCTGAATTAATTGATAAACTTAGAAAATATTTACAAATTGATTGATTAATACATTAATCTTATGGTTACAAACGTATGTAGATGACCATCTATTTAACTAAAAGAAAGTCGGGTTTGTTACAACACTTATAACTCGAGATCTGCTGGAACAATTTTCATGGATTTTGATTCGTTGTATTTGTCTTCGCCCCGAATAGCAGAATACACCTTAAAAACAGTTAAAACAAAAAAAATAAAGATGAATCGCGTGATAGATTAGAACTGGGAGAAGGACATAGGGTAATTTTATCCCTTACAATAGCGAGGAAACGAGGAAAGACGACATTTTAATTTTTCCCATACAAACTGAACGGGCGGAACGAAGTTCGCTGGCACAGCTAGTTAATAGTAAATAATAATTGTATTTTTCTTGTTGATAGAAACGCCATCTATATCAATTAAGACAAACTATTACTTTACTTTATTTTGTTTCCAAGCATTGCGTACATGAAAATAGTTTGCGCGCCATCTGTGATATTTTATCTACACTACGATATCAACTAACATTGCGTTCAGTCAAGGCACAATTTCGCAATTTTTAAATTAGCTTTTTGCTTTAATTCCAAAATGCTAAAGAATATGTTAGTATCTACAATTCCGCACTCCTTAGAATAATTTTAACCCACCTAAGTATTCGAAAACTCAAGTTTGTTCACAATAGGTATATTGTTTATTAATTTTGGTTGTAATATTATGCCGATAAATGCGAACAAATTGAGACTTTTCCTTCATCATTTTTTTTGACAAGGCGGTGTAATGTGTAAAAATATTTTTAGTAAATTTCTATAAACGTGGGCTGCATGGCACCAGCCGGTGCCCGGTGATTGCATTATTTTATTGGAAGATGGTAGGTGTTGCAGACAAATTACTTTCCCTGTTTTTTCATCTAATATTTTTATTGACTAAGAAATAAGTTCATTGAGTGAAAGTTTCGATTTAACACTTAAAAGTAATAAATTTTGATTCTGGACTCCATAAAACAATACTACCCAACTGCTGTTATACCAAGGAGCTCGTAGGAGGTCAGCATAGCTGGAAACCAAAACGTTACACTGTTGCTATGACTCGCCCTGATTAGTACTACCGTCTTACCTATTTTTGTTGACTTGACATCGGTGGAAATCTCCCTTTTAGTCTACATAGTATTCGTAAATACCTACTCTGTGGTTGTACTTTTATTCGTATGTTGCTGATGAAATGAAAGTCGTTAACAGATGTAAAATAAACCTTTATTTTGCTAATTCCCCGTAAGCAGTGTAACTGTTGTGGCAAATAATCCTCCAAACGACACAGAATGTAACAAGCCTAACTGACGTTCCCACCACCCACCTCCGCGACCAGAACACGAATATAGGAAGAACTCGGGAAACAATATAAATTGTCACGTTCTTTACATGTGACAACCCTACGAATTTTTAGCAGCAATCGAGTCGCAAAGAATTCCACAATCGATTCGTGAAGCGGCTACGAATAATTGATATTGGGGGGTTTGGTCTATATAAGGCGCAATCGAGGCGGCGGCAAGTAACACTGCTTACGCGGAATTAGCAAAATAAAGGCTTTATTTTACATCTGTTATACTTAATGGATTTCCGCAAAGTAACGCCTGATTCAATAAAATAGAAAGTCGTTAACTTTTGCCGTGTTACGTTGATGCTGTGCCAGTCCATCATTCGAACTTCGTATCGCTTGACATTGACAGATACTAATAGTCTTTTTTCCCATTTTCCTTTGCAAATTTCTCGTTTTTTTTTCTTCATAATAACTTTATCGCCTCTATGGTCTAGCGGTCCGGCGTCGGACTTGACTTCTTGAGGTCTCAGGTTCGATCGAAAAAATTAGGAACTGTGCATTTTTAATTTTCTAATAAAAATAACGTTGCCCAGGGTTGGATATATGCCCGGTTGGCGATAGGCTTGTCTCCTGTCACATTGTGGGACTTAGTGTCTTCGGCTAGACGTGAGTAAGTAGGTTGAGCCTCTGCCTACAATTTCAGGGATATAGGCATTAAGATACTTTACTTTTTTATAATAACCTTCTCTTGACAATCACTAACATAACGAACAAATGACCTCGCACAATAGGGATTTATTTTTATAGGTACCTATATAAGTATCTAAGGTTATATACATATGTTTATGTACTTAGTATGGAGAACATTGCTTATGTAATTATGTAAGGTTATTTACACGCCTAGCCTCTCGCCTCGCTTCACGATCGCCTCTGTGGTCTAGCGGTCCGGGTGTTGGACTTTACTGCATGAGGTCCCGGATTCGAATCCCGGGTCGGCCAACACAAAGAAATTTGGATTTTTCCTATTTTCTAATTAAAAAAAATGTTAGTCGGGATTGGAAATGTGCCCGGTTGGCGATAGGTTCGCCACCTATCACATTGGGGGACTTAGTGTCTTCGGCTAGTCGTAGGTGCCCTGGTTGTGCCTCTGCCTACCTCTTCGGGGATATGGGCGTGAAGATACTTTTTTTTTTCTTTTTTTGTTTTATTTACATTACCTTACCTACAAAATAAGCATAGTTCGAGATTGAATGAAATACCTATCAAATTTGACTAATCATGCTTCTGTAGTTGTGACAAAAATGAATACTTACCTAAATGTTTTAACAATAGTACCTAACATCAAAACATAAAAATCAACTTCAGATAGCAATTTCTTTAGCCTTTTATAAAAAACTGGAATTCAATCTTCCATCAGCTAGCTTTTACCTAAATAATAATAAGGCTACGACTATTGTGAGCCTTGGCCTTTGAGTCGGCAAATTATTACATAAAGTACCTACCCCCAAGTCAATTTGGACGATTCCATTTTGAAAGCCTTTGTTGTCCCGAAAGTAATTTCCCCTATCAGTGACACTATTCTATTAATTACTCAGGACGAATGGTCTTTGCTTTTAATACGCAGATCTGTGGCAAAAAGCTTTTGATTGTACAAAATTTAATCTTCTTCCTATTTATTTAGGTTTAAATTTATTTGTCACGATATTAGAATTTACGAGTCCCAAAATTTTTATGTTTTAAATTTTGGACTTTATTGCAATAAATGTAAGGTTTAAATTTAAATGTTAATAACTGTTAAGGGTGTGAATTACGATATACATAAAGGGGACATAACATGCTGCTTAGTGTCAATCTTTCTTTGAAGTTCCATACAAATGTTTAAGTGGGCTTATTCATGATGACACATGTATTTGATATTTGTAGAATGTTTTTGATTGTGTCAGCAGCAGCAATATGAAGGAGTTTTTTCTTTGTATATGGTATCCTTCATTTATTACATAGATTTGTTTAACCACTAGAATGTTCGTGGGTAGTGTAGTACCAAAATATTTGTATCGACGTACGTTCTGGGTATTACAATACCCAGTAGAGCAGAGGTTCCCAAACTTATTTCATGTAACGCCCACTTTGAAAATCAGTTGTTTTGTAGCGCCCCCCCCCCTCGTTTTTTTCTTGTCAATAACCTCAATAACATATTTGTTGCGCCTAGTTTAAAAAAAAAACATTTTTTTCAAGATTTATACCGCCCCCTCTAGGCTTCCAGCGCCCACAAGGGGGCGTTATCGCCCACTTTGGGAAAGGCTGCAGTAGAGCAACGTTTAAAAAAATGCGATGTTATTAAAATATCTATGTTTCTTCTATACGTTATCTGTGATTTTTAGAGAAAATCCTTTGTTGCTTCTCTATCCCTGGTTCCTCTTTGCAGAAATCATTTTGTGGCATATTGATCAAAGTTGAATATTTCAGCTTCAGCAAGGTTTTGCACATTTGAGCACATTGAAAAGCACTTCTTTCGCGTGATACGAGCAATGTTACCAACCACAGGAAATGTAGGATTTTTTTTAAGTTAGTAAAAACGTTCAAAAACGTTATCGTTAAAGAAGGCAATGTTGGTCCGGGCTGCTTTGCAGAATCGACCATCTGCCTTCGTGCCAGGCTGATCGTTAAAGGCGAACATAGGCTTACAGTCACTAATACCATGACTGTCTAGATGGCAGAGTTTCGCAGCGACTCGCCCGGATTAATACCACCGCCTTACTTATTCCTGCCACTATAACGTCAGCACTCTCCGTTAACGAGATCCGGTTGGGAGAGTAAGGTAGCTGCCAAACTTACTTTTGTCTTTTGCACGAGGCCTAACATACCGTCCTCAATTTGGCAACGCACCATTACATTATTTGGTGTCTCTACGCAGCGTGAATTTCTTACCATCAGGAAATCCGTCTATATCTCTCTGCACAGCACTCTGTTGAAGCATTTGAAAAATGATACACTTTCTAATTAAGCACTTCGGCATTGCGCGCCGCTGAGTTGCATTATGTTCTGTGAGTGGAAAACAGTGCACAATTCTAAAATTTGCGTGCTCACTTAAATTCCGTAACGGCCAATATTAATAACCTGTCTAAAAATAGTACAGAACTCTATCTACAGATAGAGATAGGCCTACTAGAGTTTTGTTTCAAAGAAATTTTTGTTAATTGAAAAATAAGAGTGGTTACCTGGCGACTGATCTAAAATAGCACTATCTCTTAGGTTATAAATATTGGCCGTTAATCGATTGATTTGCAGCTCGCTAGGATTAGGACTATACCTAACCATACCATAACAACCTCAATCTCCTAGTATTCCTCCTTGTAGTAGTGTTTCTATATAGGGTATCTAAACTTACTCGCACAAGAAGCTTAAAAGCTTCGGAGTCGAACCATACTTAACCAAAGTTCATGTCTATAGCCGAAGTACATTTCTTCACAATAGCAAATCTGTCTGATTTTTCGTCTTACAGCCTAATTATAAAAACTTTATATTATGCTTTAAACATGGAATGTATTTATGTCATTTCATATCACTTGAGGCAATGAAAACAACTATTATCCACAACGCTGTCGCTCCGAAACGGTGAGAGCCGTCCCTTTCAAGTGTGAGTGACGTGGAGGGCTTCTCGATTCAATTTCCTGTGCCTTATTTATCCGGCCCTCCTCCAATCGACCCTCTTTGTCTTTCCAAATAGGAAATTGTTGTGGTTACAATTATTATTTATCTTTCACTCGCCTTCTACTATTAGACGTATTAAATTGACTTCTAGATTTTTACCGTTTTTTAACAGCCGACATGAGATTTTCTGTAATATAATATGCATACATATCTTCGCGCCAATTCCTTACGGGTTACGCAAAGAGTATCGAGTACCAAAGTGAACGTTTAGTTACATTTAATTTATGCATTAGTATCATCATCATCAGCCGGAGGACGTCCACTGCTGGACATAGGCCTACCCCAAAAAGCGCCACAAGTCACGGTCACCAGCCGCTTGTATCCAGCGACTCCCCGCGACTTTGACCAGATCATCAGTCCACCGGGTGGGAGGTCGTCCAACACTACGTCCTCCGGTGTGGGGGCCGCCACTCGAGAACGTTTCTTCCCCAGCGGTTGTCGGTTCTGCGAACAATTTGGCCTGCCCATTGCCAGTTCAGCTAGGTGACTCTTTGGACTATGTCAGTTACTCTCGTTCTCTTGCGGATCAGTGAATTACGGATCATATCTCGCAGAGAAATATCGAGCATAGCTCTCTCCATAGCACGCCGAGCGACTCCGAGCTTATTTAGGAGGCCAACATTTAACGGCCAAGTCTCAGTTCCATATTATGTCGTCACCGGTAACACATACTGGTCCGACGCCGGTATATTATTCATCAGCATTTATATAAGTATTATAATATAGTATTTATTTAATAAAGCAGATGTCCAAATCCTAGAATCTAACTAGCAAGAGAATTAAGACCATTTAAAATTGCAACTTAAATAGGAGTAAAAACAAAAAGTTTAGGAAAAACCATGAGTGTATTTATGATACTTGGGCTTTTATTTGTAAGGACTGTTTCTGGCAATATATTGGAAAAGTACTACAATCTATACTTTTTATCGTCAGCACTTAGTGAAGTTCCATTGTATAAACTCTTTTAATATACACTTTTGTACTTGAAAAGTTGGGAAAAGTACAAATGTTTATTTAAAAAAAAAAGTGTGTTGAGAAGTACTTACTATTCAAGATGTATTAAATGAGAGAGAACACGATAGGATAATATTGGGAAATTCAGGAGTTCTCACGACCACTTTACAATTCCGTCATCAGGTCAGAAGCAGCTCCTTGTCATAATAATTTTGCATTGTCATCTGATTTACAAACGTATACAAAGTTTTAGGTGAATCGTTGACCTGGAAGTGGATCAAAGTCAACTTGCAAGATTCCACCTGGACAAACATGCATATCTACGTTGCAAGTTAAATAAAACATTGTAAAAAAACTTTATTTTTTCCAATATATACAAACTGTTCTTAGCTGTCAATATCAGATGGTATGAAATTCTCCAGCTGCACAGTCTTAACATGTATAAATTACGCGTCTTATTTGTCCCCGATCGATTTAACTGCTTAACCGATTTCAATTACTTAAATTTGCATACACTGTGCAGTTTGATCGAACTTTAAAGTCAGGAAAGCTTTAGTTATCGCGGGCGAAGCTGAGGGTAATAGCTAGTGTAATACAATTTTTCTTGTGCTATTAATAATATAGTTATGTTATTAATATCAACGGCGAACTTCATATCGTAGACAGTTTGTATGGATTACAGCGTTGTTCTTTGTATTTTCCCTGCCATTTTCAAGGGTTTTCTTTTCATATGAACCTTCTCTTGTTGTGTTGTGTTCTGATGTGTCAGGAATTTTGAATGCCAACTATAAACTGAACCAGAAAAGTTCACATTCTTACAAATTTTAAAGAAAGAAAAAATTTCGTCCTTGACAGGATTTGAGCATGTACCCTTTCGTCTGTAGCCTATGTATGGTCCAACATTTTGAGCTACTGAGGATTCAAAGCCTGTGGCGAAATTTTTAACTATTTTCTTTACCGTTTTCGGTAGTTATGACGTACCTATGTCCTATAGACACAGAATTCTGAGTACCTACTACATGAGTTTATCGTTACAGATGGAATTCGCCTTTCTAATGGTCACAACTTTTGTTTCTCTCAAGGTGTTTTAATTTTAGCACTTGCCCTGTGCTTGAGTTTTTCTGCATACTTTAAAGAAAAAATTCGGCCCTGACAGGATTTTAAGGGTAAGTACACCTTTCGTCCAAAGCTGACGAATGCTCTAACCATTTGAACTACTTCATATTAATTTTTAGATAGTGAAAGTAATTTAATAGTTGAAGTAAAGTCGTATGCAAAAGTGAATACGCAAAGAGAAGCTGCATCATTTGAAACACACAATTATAAAAACCAGTTCGACAACAGGATACAAAAGTTTTATTGCTCGTAGGATATGTATGTCACTTACAAACATAAATTCGGTAATCCTAAATCACTTGACAAAAAGAGGATCGCTGATCGAGAAAGGATTGCACAGGATCTACAATGCGCGTACAAAAACACAATGTTAACTGTCTGATCCGTTGACAATTGAAGGATTTTTATTGTTTATGCAATTTGTAAATCGCTTTAGGCGCATTAGGGATTGTTGCCGATACAACAAAAAACTTTTAAATGTCAATGCATATGACAGTTAAAGTTTGTGCCATTTTGAAAGTTTTACAGAATCCTAAATATAATTTTTCACAGTATGCACGGTCTATCTTCTACTTTTTTTTGTTTGTCACTTTCTGGGACAGGCTAAGACCTTTAGGCCATCCTGCTACGTCCTTCGTAGTAATGGTTTCTTGTTAGTTCAATGCACTTCTTCAAATTCTTATAATATAGTTATTAGTCATTATAAAGAGTCATGTAATGATTTTGAGTAAAGTGGTAGCTTCCTTACTCAAGTTCATTTAGTGACATTTGGAGGATAAGTGAAATACAGGATACACTAATTTTTTCATAAATATTTCACTTGTGCACGCTTAACTAAACAAATTAACTCAAAACAGAATAATTTTACTCAATATATACACGAAATTATTCAAAATTACGAAAAAAATATGCCCATCTTTTTCTCGATGACGCCAAAACTCTTCTATTTTCTTACTAATTACGATCAGCCCAAGTAGAGAGCGCTCAGCATCTACTCATCGTTTTATATATTTAACCGTAAACTTCATCTATAGCAGTGGTGGGCAAATTACGGCCCGCAGGCCGGTTCCGGCCCGTGAGAGGTTTTAAACCGGCCCGCCGAGGGTTTTTTTTAGAAAAAATATGAACCTCCTTAAAAAAATTAATGGTCGAAATGTTAAAAGACTATTGAAATTTGAACAATTAAGATACTGAATCGATACTTCAAACATATATATTGCGTATTTCATATGTTGAGACTTCATAAATATATTTTATTTTAATAAAATATTGTAAAATAAAAAAATCTTCGTGCATCGTTTTATAATCGTAATATTTACTGCTATTTTTAGGTGTTTTAATCACCCGCTCCCCTCAAGATTAATTATAATTTACTGGCCCGAAACTAGATTTTTTTTTAATTTACCGGCCTGCTCAATTTCAAAAGAATTAGCCCACCCCTGGTATAGAGCCTTTATCTTCATATATAGTTCATTGGCGGAATGGTTAGCGTAAATGCCTAAACTCACTGACTTACCGCGAGGTTTATGTTCAATTATCAACGGATGCAGGCATTTATTTGATGATGTTTTTATTTTTTATGTGAGATATTAGTTGACAATCCCATCGCTCTCGTCGTGGCAAGAGACAATCAAAGCCTCTAGACACCGTAGATGTTACAGGTGCATCGCTGAACTAAGACCGGAATGTTAGGCCTATTCCGCAAGTCTACGGTCTAGCTTACCCTCCGAACCGGAACATGACATAGTCATTATGGTGACGGCCATTATGGTGACAGGAATAGGTAAGGAACTGGATCCTTTCCCGAGCAAGTTGCTGCACAGTCTCGTTGGTGACCTGTGTATTAACTTGGGCTCGTCTCTTACGTGCTGTCAGGCAGAGAGGCGGATGGTCTATTCTGTTCTGAAAGCTTTATAAACATATTTATTTATTTTATACTGGTGTCTATTAAGTATTTCTATTTTCTATGTATTAGAGCAGTGGTCGGCAACCCGCGGCCCGCGGTCCACGTGCGACCCGCCGACGCCTTACTTGCGGCCCGTGAATGTTTTGTAAATAAGTTATATATATATAACGATCCACGGTTGACCGTGTTGTATACCGACCGTATTCCACACAAATCAGCCTTAAGAACACGCTTCTCTCCGCTCATTTTATTTTTTTCTGTGGGATATATGGCCAATTATATGTATGTATATTTGGCTTCTAGGGTTAATTTCAAAAGTGTGGCCCACCTTTAGTTTAATTTGCCGCCTTGTGCCTCTTGCCTGCTGAAAGGTGGCCGACCGCTGTATTAGTGTGTTTATTTTACGTGTTCAGGTTCGAAGGAGAAGGTAGCCAGTAAAATTACTGTTGCTTGAGGCCAATCCCGGCTACATGTTGGCAACGCACCATTACCACCTTTGGTGTCTCTAGGCAGCGTGAATTTCTTACCATCAGGAATCCCATCTACTTGTTTGCCTTTCAATATCATAAAAAAAAGTAAGTACTTCTTAATACAACAATATAATTTGCTTGCTTTAGGGTGTGGAGTGGGTGTTGTAATAAACCCGTCTTTAAAAGTGGTTTTGTTTCTTTTTTGACGTCGCTTGGAGACACCAAGGGTGATAATGGTGCGTTGCCAACGAAGCCGGGATGTTAGGCCTCGAGCAAAATTAAGCTTTCCGGCTACCTTACACTACGAACCGGTACACGTCAACGCCAAACACTGACATTATGGCGCCAGGAATAGGTAAGGCGGTGGTAGCAATTCGGGCGAGTCGCTGCAAAACTCTACCTAGTAGAATGTCACGGTGCTAGTGACGTTAAGCCTATGCTCGCCTTTTACGAACTCCCTCGCAGGAAGACAGACAATCTATTCTGCAAAGGAGCCCGGACCAACACGGGGAAAAACAACACTTATAACTATATATAAAGGCCACGAGAGCAAATTTTCGGTTTTAAGAGAAAATTAATACAAAAATAAATATATTCACATGAAATTCCATATTTCCTGTTCAATGTTAACGTTTGTAATAACATCTCAACTCCAACTTATAAATACATTTGTGCACAATTTGTGCAAAAAAACCAACAAAGGGACTGTAGTATTACTTACGATAGATCTCTTTGTGTAGATAAACGCGTGGGCTATTTCAAATCTTTCATTGTAGTCCGTTTGATGGAGGATCTAAAGTGATCAGCATGTTTGTGGCAGTTAGATTGTCACCAGAGATTGTATTTTGACATTTTGATCCTATTCCGTTGTATAGCCGCCGGCTAATCGTTCGGAAACTATCCCACAATGTCGTTGTCATTTCGTTCGGAAACTATCCCACAATGTCGTGCTTTGTCATTTGTATTTGCCTTTATGCTGGGTATCAAATATTTAAAAACCGATTTTGTGGCACTGCAGTGAGAAGTTTTAGATTTATTCTTGACCTTCGGTCGAATGGTTAACGAGGTGGTATAATTCTTTAGTAATCCATAGAAAGTGATTTCTGTACTTTATTAAGTCTGTATATAAATTATAATATTAATTCGTGAAGCAAAAACTTTGGACCCCTTTTTACGAAAATTGCGCTGACGGAGGAGTATGAAATTTGGCACACCTATAGTTTATGTGTAGGAGAAGTGCAGAACGCTAATATTTTTTAATGATAATGTTTATAAAGTGCATTAATTCAAAGTATAAAATGTTACACGTATTACCATGCATTTGACACACACAAGCAAATATATTGATGATAACGATAAAAGATCATAGATGGCGCACTAAAAAGTTTGGAAACAAAGTAGTTGGTCTTGAGAAATGAAGATCGCGTTCTTATCGAGAAGATATTAAAATTTATAATGGTCGAATTTCGACCAATGTGCGACCACTAGTGTAAATAATTTTGAAGGTTTCTACTGTGATCTGCTATGACGATAATGTAACAGATTATTCAAGGCTTTCTCAAAAAACGTTGCCTGAATGCCATAGTACAAGCCTTACTTTCCAGCTACCTGAATTGAATGAGACTCAAAACGGATTATAATTTGCTCGCGACTTCACTGACACTTTTTCTCTCTAAAGCCGAAGTCACTTGAGTGATCTTGATGTTATTACACGTGATATCATGTAATAAATATAATGATAATATTAAATAAATAAATATCCCTGGACAAATCAAACAAATTGAATCTAACCCCAAAGTAATAAGCAAGTTATATGCATGTGTTAGGGGTGTTAGTAAACGATACTAATACATAGAAATTACTTAAATACATACCAGAATAAATTTAATAATCACCCAGACCCGGAAATGCACACATCTAAATGTTTATCACACAAATGCCTGGCCCCGTCGGGAATCGAACCCGAATCTCGCGGTTTGTCGATGAACCTAGTAAGGCGTGTACGCTAGCCACTCGACCAATCAGAATAACAAATTTTATTTATTTAAGTATAAATAGAATTTATATGTTCATTAAAATTATTTAAGAAGCAGTTGTTTTGTCGGTCTGTTATTTGTTTGTT
>NJDC01000691.1:102713-123027 GCA_002245475.1 Calephelis virginiensis | reverse complement strand
TTTATGTGGGTATCGATTTAAGTAGGTACTTCTATTTGTTATTGACTAACTCTCATAACATTAAGCATATGTATAAATTTGTTGTTACGGCTTTTTTTCAAAAACTAATAATATTTAAATATGTTACAAGTGTCAACCCTAGCCGAAAGAATGTCTCTGTAATAATGGATTCTGCAAGAAATACCAAACTTGTACGATATTGGATTCAAGTTGTAATAGATTACTGGGAGGAAATTTTTGTACACATAGAGAATACTTTATTTACTTTCTAGAATCACGTAATATATATTATGTAACGTAACATTTCATTCAAAAAAGATACCAAGGATAACGAATTGGGTATAGCACTTTTTATTTACTAATTCTTCAATCCATCCTATTAATATTATAAATGCGAAAGTTTGTAAGTATGTATGTATGGATGTTTGTTACTCTTTCACGCTCGAATGGCTTAACGGATTTGTCTGAAATTTGGAAGACAGATAGATTGTGACCTGGATTAACATATAGGCTATTTTAAATCCCGATCGCACACCGGGTTTCTGTGAAAACGCGGGCGAAGCCGCAGGTAGCAGCTAGTATTAACTAAAGCTTTCTTTACTCTGACAGCTCTATTAAATTTTAGCTTAGTAGGTAAGTAAACGGATAAATAATAATTCTCAAGACATATTACACGAATTCATCTAACCCGGACAAATCATGACAGGCATATAGCTTGTATTTGGCGTGTAAGTCAAACGTACACACAAATACAATACGTAAAGTTTACATTTTAATGCTCCAATAAATTTAAATTTAAATAGCGAGAGACCTAGAAATAAAGAAATAATAACTATATCATTTGTCATGTCGATGATATACCGATCCGACGTTGGACTCGACTTGACATAAGTTCCCGGGTTCGATGACCAGGTCGGGCAACAAAGAGTTTTTTTTCATTTTTTTAATAAAATCAACATTGTCCGGGATTAGACTTTTTCCCGATTGGCGACAGGCTTTCCACCTATCACTTTGTGAGACTTATGCCCGATTTCACCACGAGCCCCTATGCTTTAAAGGGGATCTTTTAACGTATTTTAGCGGACTGTTTTATATAGAAAGAGTCCCATAAGTAACCTTAAAATGTCCCCTAAAGTATTGGGGCTGTTGGTGAAATCGGGCATTAGTGTCCTCGGCTATTCTTTGTTGCCCTGGTTGTACCTCTGCCTATCTCCGAAGATACGGGTGTGAAGATACTGTAACTATATTATGAACTATGCAAATTAAATATTTGCTTGTAATTTGAGTGTAAGTAATGAATGATTAAAAGATTAAATAATGTTAAGTAGCAGCAAGTTTATAAATACTAAACTCAAAATGAAAAAATATTTAGACCTTTATTACATGTAAGATAGAAATAACATACTACTCTAAATGGGTACTTATCTGTAATACACATTATATCATGTCTCCGCGCTTCTTAAGCATACTTTAAAGTTTAAAGGGTAAAACCCAGTGTAATGACACTAGGATTGGAAAATACAGTTTTTGTATGATTTCTTTTTTGAAAAGTCATCTATCCCAAACTTTTTTTAATGGCTAATTTGTTGCTAACCGCAGGGTTTTTACAACTTCACCGGGCTATAATCTATCCGAAACGTAATTTACATGTCTTATGCAAATATCCTCTATCTGGGATAGATATCCCAAATTGCAGAGGACGGCAAAGCTCGCTAATTCTTTAGAATTATTGAAGTAAGAGTTTTTCAACTTCGCTAATGAAACAACGATGTGCGATTTACGATATTTAGCTATGCGTTCCTTACAACAAGCCGTCCAATTCATAAAAAAATACTTGAAAATTATTATGAATTTGATGGCATGACCCAAGGAACGCATAGCTAAATGTAATTCGCACAGCGTTGTTTCATTAGGTACTTAGCGAAGTATGCTTCTTGAATACGGGTGTTAAGTATCTACCTTTTTCACAAATAAAATATGTTGATATGTACCGGTTTAATAAGCATCTCTACAAGACTGACTCGTACATCTTAGTTCCAAAAGACCGACAACATACCCTTATTTTATGTAAGTACAAGTTAAAGCGTATTTAAAAAAGTCTATAACTTTAACTAACGTAAATTTATTGCTAAAGTACTCCCTACACCTGAAAATCTAAATAAAGAAACCATTTCGCTCAGCGCAGCATACATCCAAATTAGGCGCGAAATCGCTCACGAGAGCCGCTCGCAAAAACCTCGTTAGCCGCCGCCATATTTGTTCGGCGACAGTGAGGGGCGCGCCCTCTATGTACACAATGACCACATTATATCACCAATTTGAAAAGCAGCACTTTATTTATCTTGAACCTTATGTATAATACATAAGGTATGAAATATGTTGAGCTAACTCACTAAACGCAAAGTTAGTTGTGAAGGGTTCGGTGTAGCTGACGTCGGGGTGTGGGTTAGGGGTGTCGGTGTCATGATCATGCGACGCAATAGCGTATGTGGAATGGATATGGAACGTGATACTGAAAGTGATACCTCGGTTTAATGGCACATGCCACTGTTAAGCCGCTCTAAACATTTATTTTTAGACGCCACAATGTATCTGAAATACTTGAAAGCTTAAGACCACGGTTTTTTTGGAATAAATATCTCAACTGAAACAATGGATTTGCTTTATAGCAATTTTCGTCACCGTTTGAAAGTGTAATTCATAATAACTCATTTTAACCAGCATGTGGTTGTCTCTGTTGAATTGTGACCCAAGAAATGGCAGTACATAATAAGTCATCTGCTTAAAGACAGTAGAATGATGTATTTAAGATACTGGCTTCTGCCAAATGCTAATTTTTACAAAGGTCATAATAAACACTACAACAGCGCAATTTAAATGCAGTAGAGCCTAGGTAGTTTAAGTCGACTTCAGTTTGAATTCTATGTCGATTCACCTGGAATTCCATCATCAGGTTCATACTTGGTAGCAATGTGACAACCTCAAAGTGCGCTCTTTATAATAGAAAATATTTTTTTGAACTTGATTAAGACGTAATTTCGAAATCGATTGACACTCGTAAAAAAGAGAGTCGAACATGTGACCCCTCCTTTTTTGTAATCGGTTAATAAAACAACATCATGGTGGTTAAACAATCGTTATTTAAGATCAAAAGTTGTCCTTATTTCTATGGTATTGTAATTTTTAGAATATTATTAATACATATTGTTCAAACGTAATTTTTTACTCTGCATTATTACTTGTAAATCTGTTAACAAACAATTGAAGGGTTGAGTTCGAGAATAATCTAATTGATTTTTTTTTTAATTATTGGTATCGTTGGATTCAGAAAGAAATAATCTATCTGATGTCCTTATCAAAATATCAAGAATCACATTATATCTCGAGATATTCAGTCTAAAATCGGTTTAGCTGACACAGATGTCGAAATCGCTAGTACAAAGAAGATTGAATGTTAATTAAACCTACAGATCATAATTAAATTTTTATTCAAATTTTATTAATTAATTTTATTAAGTTATTTTTTTATCAAAATTAAACCTATCATAATTATCTCAGCTCAAATACAAAAATGGATTATATCGCCAAAAACTGTTTTAACTTTTAAAAAGCGCCATATTTGGGGGGGATTTCTTTAGTAGAATTGAAAATAATGCTCCCAATGTTTAAAATTTATTTGCGTCAAATCACGTATTTGTTAGTTAAACCGTTCTCAAACTCAACCCTTCAATTAAATCTTTAACTTTTTTGTGGCTAAAGACAGCGAACAATCACGCGGATGCCTTTATGATAAGAGATAACCGCAGCCTATAGACACCATAGATGCTGTAGGTGAGTCGTTGCCCAGTGGCCAAGGTGCTAGGGTAATTGAGCAAGTCTACCGACTACTCTACCCTCCGGACTGGAATATGACATTGTCATTACGGTGACAGGAATAGGTAAGGCCTTGGAGCTCTAGTAACTAACCGCACAGCACACTACCCTTACTGGTTTTGCTGTACAACGTTTCGCATTCGCTCGCCTCTTGCCAGGTAGGAAAACAGATGGTCTATTCTACACAGAAGACCCAGAACACGGGGGAATTGCAGAAATATAAAACTTAAGGCTTATACGAACCACCTAAAGATGTTTTTGTTTGAGCAATTTCGTCCATGCTAGGGATGAGTCTCCACAAATTTCTAAGAAAAAAATGTAAGCGTGAACTATAAAACACAATTTTTCTTGTATTTTGAACGTTTTAGCTCAATTGGCTTTGGCATATATTGAAGGACCATTTCGAGCTTTCGTGGAGCTTTTCTAAGGATGAACCATTATTTTATGTCATATTATCAACTAGCCCACCCCGGCTTCGCACGGTTATGAAATATACATTTAAACCTTCCTCTTCAATCATATTATCTATTTAAAAAAACGCATCAAAAGCCGTTGCGTAGTTTTATAGATTTAAGCATACAAAGGGACAGAGGAAGCGACTCTGTTTTATACTATGTAGTTAAGAGTACACAATAGGAATGTTTCGTTTTGAAATGCTCGATCTCACTCACAAAGCAACACCAAACTTCAAACAGACAGTTTATCCCGCCAGTTGAAAGTTTTGAGATCATAACTTCCCAGAGAATTCCACTTGCAAGATCTCGTTATTTGTCAGTTTAGAAAAGAAATACGCACTAATGATTTATTTTAGGGCTGTTGTTGGTCCGGGCTCTTTTGCAAAATCGTAAAAGGCGAGCATAGGCTAACCGTCACTAACACCGTGACGTCTGACTAGGTGGGCGACTCGCCCAGATTGATACCATTGCCTTATTTATTCCTGCCGCCATAACGTCATGATGTGTTCCGGTTCGGAGGGTAAGGTAGCCGGTAAACTTACTTTTTCTCGAGGCCTAACATCCCGGCCTCAGGTTGCCAACGCACCATTACCACCTTTGGTGTCTCGGCGGCGGCGTGAACTTCTTACCATCTGGAAACCCGTCTGCTTGTTTGCCTTCCAATATCATAAAAAAAATCTAGTCGCAATCAATTAAATCTTTTTAATGGGATAAGATAGAGAACAGCCACACGGCTCTCCTGATAGGAAGAGATAACCGTGGCCTATAAATAACATAGACTTGTAGGTGCGTAGCTATATTTTGTGTGTTATTCTTGTAGTGTATCTTGTGATTAAACTAGGCTGTAGCAAGAAGCTATTTGTTTTTCATTCAATCGAAAATATATCTTGATAGAATGTAACATATTTCAGAAAACTAGCAGTTAAGATGAATCTAGTATCGCCAAAAATAATATAAATTTGTCAAACGGGAAATTGTGATAAGATATAATAAAAGAGCTTGAATATATATTATGTACAATAACAATTGCTTCTGTTTTGTTAATCCAAATAATAAAAAATATTTATGTTTAATTACAATTAAATTTTAATTTTTCGCTACTTTTGTTATAATTTAACATACATAATTATGTTCTATTCTCATAAACATTATGACATTAATTTATAATATAAAAATTAATTGCTAAGCGCATAACACAGACTCGTAAAAGAACTACAAGTAGCGCATAACTTCCGAACAACTGAACCCATTTGGCTAATTATTTTTTGTTTTGTTAGTTATTGTCACAAGAAGGTTTTATATTCGGAATTTTTTAGTCGGAAAGTATGGATAAGAAACGTCACAAGTCGACGTGTTCGATCTAATCTGACTTATCTTTAATGTTGACTCTTTTCTGTATGTTTCATTGGAAATCCGTAGTATACACCTAAACTAAGTTAGCTGGTGCTCAGCAGCAATCAGTTACCAAAAGACATCTCATTTTCCCCGTGTTACGAACTGCCTGTCTGTAAGGCAGATGGTCTATTCTGCTAAAAAGTCCGGACCAATACGGAGTAATTGCTATAAAAATCTACGATCTAATGAAATCTTCCTAATGCTTTCTTTTCTAGACGAATCGTTAAAAAAAACTACATAATAGCTAAATTTCTCCAATACGCCTGTCGTAATTAGTTATAAAAATAGTAATAAATAGTAAAAAAAAATAGGTAAGACAAAAAATTTTTATAAGTACTTTTTCCCTTTTCACTTCTGATATTATATAGGTACACTGATAAAACTTGCTATACTATGTCTTTTTAACCTTAAACTATCATTACGTTAAAAATTTAATAATCTATCAACATTTATAACCAAAAAATCTAGTTGTGAATGTAGCTAGTCATGTACAGGATAAAAAGTATCTTCACGCCCATATCCCCGAAGAGGTAGGCAGAGGTACAACCAAGGCACCCGCGACTAGCCGAAGATACTAAGTCCCACAATGAGATAGGTGGCAAGCCTATCGCCTACCGGGCACATTTCCAATCCCGACCAACATTTTTTTATTAGAAAATTGGAAAAATCCAATTTTCTTTATGTTGGCCGACCCGGGATTCGAACCCGGGACCTCATGCAGTCAAGTCCAACACCCGGACCGCTAGACCACATAGGCGATACACCATGATGATGTACAGGATAAACCATTAAAAGCCAGCGGTCGGCGCTAGTGGCGAGCATTATCTAACATCGAGTCGGCATCATCAGGGACCGAATATCGATTGCGATTAGTCCCTCCACACCACCCTCCGAGGGTCCAGGTAAGGCAGGACGCACACTCACTTGATTCAAGTTACACATAATAATAATAAAAATAATGCTTATATAATTGACCTTTATCATTTAAGCACGGTCCAACTGAATATAACCGTCTTGGATTTTAATAAGTAAATCTTATACCTGCGCAAAATAAAAGTTTTTTCCTCCATTTTCCTGGAATTTCATTATTAGATCCAGATTTGTTGGCAATAGGACTTAAAAAGTATATTCTTTTAAATAGTGGTCTAGCGGTTCGGTTGTTGGACTTGACTGCATGAGGTCCTGGGTTCGAACCCCGGGTCGGACAACGAAAAGAAAATTGGGTTTTTCCAATTTTCTAATAAAAAAAATGTTGCTCGGGATAGGACATGTGCCCGGTTGCCGTTAGGCTTGCCACCTATCACACTGTAGGTCTTAGTATCTTTGGCTAGTCGTGGGTGCCCTGGTTGTGCCTCTGCCTACGTCTGCGGGGATATGGGCGTGAAGTTACTTTTTTTTACTTTTTTAAAAAAGATTTTTGAAACCGGTTCAGAAATGACGAACAAATCGATAATAATAACAAAAAATATAAAATATAAACATATAACCTCTTCCATCTAATGAAGTAGGTGAATTATACACGGTCACTAGAACACACACACAAAAAAGAATATTTATACTGATCCTTATAATATTATACATATTAAAGAACGACGAAATAGAACACCAACGAGTTATTTTTACCAAACAAAATAGCAAACTCTTTTTCATTTTGTCAATTCACTTATCTAAAAATTATTTATTTTCTTATTTATAATGTACCACGTACCATATAAATATATAGATTAATATCTAAATATATTATAATAGATTTAATTTAAAAAAAAATCTTGATAAAAAATACTCCCTCAGCTGTGTGACATTGTCCTAAATCCAACATGGCGGCTCATCCAAGATGGCGCACTAGATTTTTTAATGCAAACTTATTACTTTAGATAAATCAAATGAAAGGGCTTATTAAGCTGAAGAAGAATTTAAGCACAGTTAAACTGAAAAACCTGACTCCAATTATAACATTAGCAAATCGCAATTTAACAATTATTTTGTCGAAAGATTCCGAGATGTTTCACATAAATTGTTTTTATCAACATTCTTTAAATATTCTTGTTGATGTCATCAATATTAGGTGTAATTCGTATAGCACTAGTCGGATCATGATAAAATTTATATAGGACCACTTCGGTATCATGATCTACCGTTTCAAACAATGATCATCAAAATCTTTTCATTATTTACCAAGTATTATTTATTATTATTATTTACCTCTTCGGGGATATGGGCGTGAAGTTACTTTTTCATATAATAATAATAATATTTTATATAATACAAATATAACAACATACATTCGAATAAAAAAAATATTTTTAACCGACTCTACAAAAAGTAGGAGGTGCTCAATTAAATTCAATGCATTAAAAAAATCATTTCAATTTGATTCGATTTTCAATCCTCATTTCAAAAAGCACAAAAATATATTTCTGGTTAAAAACACACATGCTTATTATGTATGGGATAAAAAACTGAAACAGGTACCTAATCATAATGAGATAATAAAAACTAACAAGAAAACACTTTCTTTTCGTACTTAATATTTTTAGTTGTCATTGTCAGAGTTATAACCGGACTAAATAGTTGTAAATGTGGATTTAAATTTAAAAAATGTGTAGGGATGTGAAAACCTTATCACTGGTAGATTATATCCAGTAATTTAGGTTCCGGGACTGTTCTAATGCTGTCAAGCAGTGTTTTAGAACAGTCCTGGAAAAAATTGTTGAGATTGGTACTTTGCCTGACCTTTTTAGTTGAACTTTGGGATAGACTTACTTTTAGCAAGACGCTTCAAATCTCTACCTTAGGTTGGCAACGCACTTCGAAGTTTAAAAGCAACTTGTATTGCTCACCATAAAGAAATCCGTGTTTATGTTTGTCTTTCTATACCTAAGTATTATAAAAAAAAAATATGCTCTACCTTATGTTGGCAACGCTCTTTGACGTCTAAAGGCAACTTCTATTCCCCTCCATAAAGAAATCCGTATGGATGTTTGTCTTTCTGGACATGGATACTATAAAAATAATGTACAACCGCCCTTAGGTATAGAGGGGACGAATTAATTCTTGCAATTAATAGAGGGTTTAGAGGCGAACTCGGTGATCTCCATTGCAAATTCAATTATTGATACCCCTGGCTTAGTTTCCAACAATTTTGGTTGAAATCGGTCTGCCCCGGGAGGGGCCTATCGTAAACAAATTATGAACTATCAAAAATTCTGACAAGTTTATAATTAATTCATCTATAATTAACTTTGTTGACTTTATGAAATACTCGTACATTTGAAGTTAAAACCTTTAAGTAATTAAACCTCACGTCTTATCCAACTACTCGAAAGGGGCTTAACATGAGTTTTAGGGTCAATTAACACATGGCTAAAGGATGATTAGTTTATTATTTATACATAATATTTTAATTCTTATATGAAATAACATATGACTTATCCTTTCTAAAACATCTTGAGAAATCTATATATAAAAAAATTGTTTTAGTTACACTATGAACAACTCAAGAACAGTTAAAGTGATTTTGCGGAAAATTGACGGGAAGGTTTTATCCCGTTCGAGTGTGAGCAAATCAGGAAAAACAGTTTAATTTTTCCCATACAAATGAATGGGTTGAACGAAGTTCGTCAGAACAACTAGTAACTAACATTACAATTATTATATGCAATGTCCGTAACACACACCGTTAAAACGCTGGACCAGTTTTTTTTTAATATATGAAACTTTTACTTATATTCATGTATTTTAAAAAAATAGTTCAAGCATAGGCATTTTTTTTTCAAAAAATAATTTTAATAGAGTAGCCAGATCAATGATGTATGAAAGTTTGCATGAAAAGGTTAACAACTCTAGCTGGCCAAGTCGCGGTTAAACAGCTCGTATTAAATACAATCTATGTTCTTCTTCTTCTCTTACATATTATATGAAAATCAATTGCTGTTTGTTAGTCCCATTAAAACTCAAGAACAGCTGGGCCAAGTTGGGTAATTTTGGTTTTGAATGATTTGTGGAAGGGAATGTTTAAAAGGCAAAGAAAAAAGCAAAACAACATTTTAAGTTTTTCCATACAAACAGAATGGGTGGAATGAAGTTCGCTTTGACAGCTAACATACAATAATTTATTATTCATTAGAAAAAATATATCGACCTCCATTTCGCTATAAGCTGCCTACAACTAATAATAATTATTTATGTTAAAAAATGAGCAAAATCTGTTCAGACGTGTGGTTATCACACCAAACGGAAATTCATTTTCATATATATACCTACTAACCGATGCGGCGAACGTTGTATCACATAACATTAACAGCCACTAACAGTTTGTATGGATTAAAGCATTGTTTTTCTCCTTTTCCCTGCCATTTTTCAGGTTTTTCTTCGCGTAAGACCCTTTTTCTCACAATAATTAATACAACAAAAAAATTAGCAAAATCCGTTCAGACTTAATGAGATGACCACGCCAAATAGGGAATAATTTCTATTCACGGATAAGTATATAAGATAACTACTTATACGTAGTGGTACTATTAGGATAAGTTGAAAAGAAATGTATGTATCACTACATAGTTTAAACAAGTCGCTTCCACTGTTCTTTGTATGCTTCAATCTTTAAAACTACGCAACGGATTTTGATGCGTTTTTTTTAATATAATAAAGTATGTAATATAATAAGATAAAGTGATTGAAGATGAAGGTTTATGTGTATATTTCATAACCTTGCGAAGCCGGGACGGGCCGCTAGTATCTATATATATAAAAATCTATGCCACTTTTTGTTGTAATTTTATAACTCAAGAACGGGGTCACCTATCCAAACCAAATATTTAGGCTTTGTTCGGACTATTGAGTAGATGGTTTATGTGAATTTTGTATAAAATCTGTCCAGCGGTTTTTCATTTATCACATTTTTTGTAACAAATAAATTAAAAAAATGGCGGATCATTTTGTTAAAAGGTATTTTTCAGTCAAATTCAAATTTTTTTCAGATGACAGCACAATCCCCGCTGTCATATTGAAACTTTTTTCAGTTGTTTTTTTTCTTTTTTTGTGTTATTTCATTCATACGGTTATATACGTAGTGAAGCACGTACCGGGCCGCTAGTACATTATAAATACCCTTCGAATTTCGAACAAAAACGTGGGTATCAAGTATTAAATGCATAAACGCTTAAACGGCTAATCGCATTTGGCAGAAATTGTATGTGCATAGACATCCTCACTTTAAATAATACAGAGGCTACTTGTTAAGTCTATACGTTACTTGCGAGAGTTTACATAACGCTAGAATAACCAATAATAGTTACCGTAAAAATAATATTTTACCTCTCTTACAAAAAAAACAACAACATCAAACCACTTGACGTCTTTTCAGATTCCTAAAACTCTTGTTAATGCAAAACACAAGTTTTGCCCATTATAAATACAAAAGAAACTACACGGACCGGGGAAAACTTTATACTCATGAAGAATAATACAAATCTGGTATTTCCCTGCGGTAGTTATAGAAATGCGAGTAACAGGGTGGTAAGGTAGCGTTCAGAAGCGCGGGTCGAGCGGTGACAGACGCAAGTGCCCGCTAATTGCCACTCGAGCGCCAATTACGAGGACGATACTGCGGGATGTGGTGCGGACAAATAGAACGCTGATAGCGGATTCCAAACTAATACGCTAATTGCGTTCATAAGCGCGGGTCGAGCGGTGATAGACGCAAGTATCCGATAATGCAACTCGACGACTGTCAAGAAGGACGATACTGCGTGATTTGATGCGGACAAAGAAAACGCTAATAGCGGATTTGAAACTACAACGACCAACACTAATTAATTACTCGAAGAACCAAAATCAAGTGTGACGATTAATCTAACAGTGGAAGTGAAGAGACTGAAATGAAGATTATAAAAGAAACATACTGCATTTGTAGATATATGTTAATACTATCACTCTGTAGTCGAATAATAATCTGTTTAGTTTAGATTACTTGTTTGTTTTAGTAGTGCAGTAAGTTGGACTATATTAACTTTCGCAAGTAAATTTAGTAAGTAGTGACTTGCCTGTCCAGATTTATACAAGATGCTATACATTCCTGCCGCCATAACGTAATTGTTATCGTGTTTTTCGAGTATAATATCCGGTAAGATTAGAGATCGGAGCCTATATTCCAATCTCAAGTTACATAGGTCTTGACATATTTCTTACTAGATGCTACCTGCGGCTTCGCCCGCGTTTTCACAGAAACCCGGTGTGCGATCGGGATTAAAAATAGCCTATATGTTAATCCAGGTCACAATCTATCTGTCTTCCAAATTTCAGACAAATCCGTTCAGCCATTCGAGCGTGAAAGAGTAACAAACATCCATATATCCATACTTACAAACTTTCGCATTTATAATATTAATAGGATGTATTTACGTTTAACTCACAAACTAGTAGTTCAATCGTGATGAAATTTATATAAGGCGCCTCGGAATCATGACCTAACTGTCGAAAAAAATCTCATTAAAATTTGTTTGTTATTGATTGAGCTATCGCGTAACAAAAACATAGACACATTGAGAACTTTTACTCTTTTTAAATCGGTTAAAAATAGGTGATATGGTGCACGGTGGTACCAATCCGAGCGAGTGTTTTCAAAACTCCGACCCGTAAATGTACGTTTCCGCGTCTTCTCATTAGCATATTCATGGGCTAAGTCTGAAGTGTGACGCTGTTTCCTCGTGACGAATGGATAGCGAACGAACGTGAACCACTCGAAACACTCGTGTGGATTACGTCGCAGTGCGGTACCGCAGCCGGAGCTAACAAAAGATGTTACCTACCATACGAAATACGAGTGCAGGCCACTTGAAGATTTTCTCTCCAAACATAGGGTGAGCACGCATCCGTACATTACTCGTATGTATGAGGTGCCTACTCCACGTGCATAAGATTTATGTATTCGTAAATTTATAAGTACCCGCACTAGTACGTACGCTTCTAATGTAGAAACATAACCCTTAAAATAAATCTGCTCCTAGTTTACACATCCTAGCGATATTTCACGAGGGTTATGAAATATCGAAAGGATTCCACACTGTTTAATAGCTACTCTTCATGAGATCATATAATGAGCCCAAAAACAAGAAATAAAAATGAATTCCGTTCAACGATTTTCACGGGTTATTTGAGGGCTGTATGAAGAATAGACGAACTATCTGGGAAAATAATCAAGCTTCAAGCAAAACAAAATTCAAGCAGCTTAAGATTTCATTACTTTCGAGACTGAATTGTTGTTCGGATCTTATCATTGTAATGTCAGTATTTGTCATTATAATGTTCAGATGTGAAGGATAGTAGGTTTGATTATTTAACATCTAATGTGATTAACAACGAATTCCTCGCTGAACAATTAGCGCGTAGGTCCAGCCATTTTATTTTATTCTTGTGTACTATTTATTCGATTGTCGTAGTTAGGTATTTCGTTCGGTGATCGTTGTACTTCTGGATCTAGATTTTTGTTAAAGAAAAATAAATAATATGTTCATATTTTCAAATAAGGACACACTTGTATTATGTTTGGTATGACTTATAATTTATTTTAATTTAAATAGCCTACTGGTTTTTCTGTACACAGACAAATTACAAAATCAAACAAATTGTTTTAATTACCTAAGTAATATAATTTAAGTTTTACTCGATGCTGCTTTAGAAATTCGTAGAATCCAATAGGCTATTTAAATAATAAGAGACACGCAAAACAGTGCAAGTATTTCTTTTGAACGTTTTTCCAGGCGCCTATGATAAAAAATATCGAAAATATGTATTTCTACATTTAGATATTGTTTACCAATAACAACGATAAGCAAGTAAAACGCTTTTTAAGAGAAGACGTATGTCATGTTTTGAGACCAAAAATGGACGACAGCAAACTGAATTAATTATGTTGATTGATATCTTAAACGATGCCGTGGTAAGTTACACAAATATGTAACTGAAAAGATAGAGGAATACAATAACAACATAAGAAAATTTAATATAGAAATGTGTAATAAAGCCAGCAACTCATTAGTAAATAGCTGGAACGAAGGGAGGCAAAAAGAATCATGTAAGCAATGTGACTTCTAAGCTTGAAGTCCTCCCTTGTGTTGATTTATATGTACAAGTATTATGCACTTACCTTTAATATATTTTTTCTATTGAAAAACGTATTTTGTTTTTCAAATATGAACAGAGTAGAACAGTATTTTTTCCATTGAAAAACGTATTTTGTTTTTCAAATTTGAACAGAGTAGAACAGTTATTGTCAAGATAATAAAAGAAAACGTATAGAAACGAATTCTAAAAAATGATGTCTGCGATACAAAAATGCCTTTTTAAGTAAAAGCCTTACTCAACATTTAATCACTTTTTGTGTTTAAGAAAAAAGTATTTTTCCATTGTTTTTTTGTATCACAAAAACATTTTAGTTTAATACGGGTATCTACGGGTTAATTTTTTTTTTGTAACTATCACTGTTTATTCTGTGAAACATTTTTTTGTGAAGGGTTGTCTCGTTGATGTGCCTTGTTATGACATGACCTACAAGAGGAAAGTTCGAAGTTTTTTTTATTAACAACTTGATATAAATTGAATAATAATCGAAACATGGAAATAAAGTTTTCTCTAAGTCTACCTTTGTTGGAAGGTGTGCTTACCATCGTCTAGAATGTCTTTAAGGCTCGATATGTCAAATTTAAATATAAATCGATTGGTGCATATTTTTCAGACAAATTGATTTTTTGTGAATGGTTGTCCTGTTAATGTGTCTTGTTATGACTTTTAGCTTACAAAAAGAAAGTTCGAAGTTTTATAAATTGAATAATAATCGAAAGATAGAAATAAAGTTTTCTCTAAGGCTACCTTTGTGCGAAAGTGTGTTTACCACCGTCTTAAATGTCTTTAACACTCGAAGTGTCGAGTTTTAAAATAAATCGATTATTGTTTATTTTTTTCAGAGAAATCGATAAATTTAGAACTACCGTAAGTAAAAATGAATACCTACCCATTACCTTATCTCCTATCTAAGTTAGGTTACTTTAATCGACCGTAATTACATTAAAAATTAAATCCTTTTAAACTCGGAGTTGACATAAACTGACTTAGGCGTTTCCGAATCAATATTTCATCACGAAATTCAAAAGCATAATTCTAATAGATTACTCGCTGAATAATAAATAAGCGACAAGCTGCCCTTCAAGTATATTTACACAGAGTTTGTAGGTATCATTACTAGCCTCTTGTGCGTAATTAATCGCAAGGGCTGTCCATAGTCCCGACGAGCCGGGCTTTATTAAATTTTAGCGCGTTCCATCCACCCTCGCCCTCTCTCCCCAACGGGCGGACCCCTCAATGAATAGAACCATCACTTTTACTATTCACAGCGGCTTGTGGATTATCGTGATGAATTTCCTGATCCTCTCGGGGCTCGGATTGCGTGGGGCACCATTGATGCTGATTCCATCGTAATTGTGCAGTATTATTGCCTATTATCCTGATGCAAATACGGAGTGTCAATATTCAGTGTAATTTGGATACTTTGCAAATTCAGTGTTTTATGTTTTTATGTTCAATGTTTTTAGGTTTCTTGGTACACCACAGTAAAAGAAGATGTGAGTTTCATATTCAGAGAGGCTTATTATTAGTGTGATAATTTTTCAATCAGAACGATCATTTCCTATGAGTTTGGATGGCATACAAGCAAGCGCAAGTGCAGTGTCCCTGTCTATTTAGTTTTACCGGCTACTTAAACCTTTGGTCCTGAAGACGACCGTGTCGAGCACTGATTATATGTTAGTTCTTTACCGTGATTTGGTCACTGCGTTAGTGGCAAACTAACCGAAGCTCGCTGTTTGCAAGCTGCTCAATACGAAAGTAATTGGATCAAAACAGGCCACATCAAGGAAACTACGTCCTGCCACTGTTATTTTATTTCATGAGAAAGCTCATTGAAGATGCATCAAATTACACGATATCAAAAAGCATTTTACAATCAATTAATTATCAGAAACTATTTTTTTTAATTAACGATCAGTGAACAGGCACTCGTCGTATCTCCTGATGGTGAAAGATAACCGTGTAGGAGCGGCGCCAGCTGATGGCTTAGAGGCAAATTGATGCGAAGATTGAGATAAATTAAGAAGAATTAGAATTATAGATTAAGCCTCATGCCCTCGTCTTTTTGACTTGCTTTTCAATTTCCCGCTTAAATAGAAAGAAATTAGTAGTAGAAGTACAAGAGTAATCGATCAAGCAATTCAAGTTAAAGACATAATACTGTTTGCTTTGTATTTGTTAACTTTTTTAGAATCTCTAGGGGAGGAGTGCTGCCGCTCTTGTCCCTCTTGGCGACGCCCTTGTAACCGTGGTCTATAGTCATTAATCATTATAGATGTCATAGATGCGTCGCCGCTCAGTGGCCGGGATAGACTAATAGTGCAAGTCTACCGGATGCCCCCCGAACTGAACCATGACAGAATCATTATGGCGGTAGAAACGGAGGAAGCCTTTCCCGCCAAGTTGCTGCACAGCAATCTAGCACCAGTGGTCGTGTTGGTATTTTTAACTTATGTTTTCCTCTTAAGAACTGGTTGACAGATATATATTAAACATTAGCTTCATTTTTCGCTAAAAACCTACAATTCTAAAAGCACAGACAATGAAAACGTGCCTTGCAGATAAGTATGCGTGAAATCTTTCTTTTCTTCACAGGTGTTAGGATATTGTTTAGTAGTTCGTCGAGATTCATATTCGTCATCAACTGAGATGCCATAACACACGATTTTTTGCTTCCCTTTTTAAATGCACTGCTAGAAATCTTGTGTGTGTCATTATTTCATCGGGCCTCAGGACCTACATTAGCATAAGCGTGGTCTTTACTATGTATCTTGTTTACTCCAGTGATTGTCGATTTTGCAGCATATGTGATCAACCTTTTACCTCTTCAGCTTACTAAAGCATTTTTATGGAGGCAAGTTCGGTTCTCTGAGGTATTCCGTTTCGTTTCTGATGCCATCCTTCAGAGAAACGCCGATAGCTAGGCCTTTCCGCAGTTCGCTGGTTTTGTGAACTAGCTTCAACGTAAGCGTCCACGTTGCGGCCACGAAAGTCATAACTGGTAGGACGTATTGATTAAATTTTTTTTTAATCGTTGTGGGATGACAATAAAAAAATCTGTCATAGTTTTCCAAATGTTGCCGAGCCCAGCTAAATCCTTTTATCGGTTTCCCCTTTTTATATCCAATGTGTTTACCCAAGACATACAGATGACGAAGTGCATCGAGATTAGTTTCACTTATTTCTGCCTGCATGGCGTTATTCCTCTCCATTGTTGTGCCCATGCTGAGTAGTAGGGTAACTGGTAGACATGCATATGTAGCCTTAAATCCCGGCTATTAGATAAAAACACACTTATTACATCTATGGTATCTATAAACGACGGTAATTTTTTGCCATCAGGAAATTCACCTCTTTGTTCGCTGTCTTATAACATAAATAATAAAATAAAATAAAGTTCCTGGCAAGCATCTTCTAAGTTGTAATCTTAGGAAGCCAGTTAAGGACAGACTTAAAAATCTATAGAGTAGAAACTAAAACCGCGTCTAATTGTTAGTGTAGTACGTCATATATTATATAGAACATACACAAACAATGGGAAATGCAAATCTTATGTTAATGCGCACAAACAATCGAGATTTGCACACATGCGTCGAACACAGCACATGGAAAGAGGCGGCTCATTCTCACATAGTCGCCTGGGGGTGTAATATTTTTCACCCCAATATGCGCTATGAAAACACGACGAGTTTCGCCCCTTTGTCCGTGGAACAATGCGTTGAAAAAATCCAGCTCCCAATCGATGGCCGCCGGCGTAAGCTGCCGGATCACACGGTTAATTATTGACACATCCGTTTTTTACCCGGCCCTGGTATCAAAGCGCCATTGTGGTCGTTTAATATTATTCCCTTTGTGCACCCTGAAACTGGCTATTTCCTTACCTTTGTACTGTTTTTGGTTGGTCTTTGTTCGCGTTTCTATTGCACCCTGAGTGATTGTTTTAAATTGTTGGTTATCATTTTCGTTCGTTTTGTTTTTTAGTTAAGATTAGGTTCAGACTTTTTTGTTTTTTAATGTAAGAACTTTAATCATATTGTGTATATTGATGTATCCGGATCATTGTATTTTTTTTGAGCTCTTTAAATGCTACTGAACCAAGTTTTTACAAGGGTTAAGTAAACATTCTGTTTATAAACTGAAACCAAACGACTGCACTATTTTATTTTTATTTTATTAGGTACCACGTCGGGATTTGATTATTATTTTTTCGAATGATAGCTGATGACTCCGAGATGGGCCCACATAAATTTGATCAAAATCCTACAAGTAATTTTACTTAAAGCTTTACTTAAAAAAATACGTTTTTGTTTTTAGTTTAAAGTTATACATAATAGTCAATAACCACTAGCCGATCAGTATTGTAATATCATTATGAAATTTTTATATTGCCACCTCGAAATCTTGACATACCTTTTAAAAAATTATCACCAAAATCGGTCCATGATTCGCTGAGTATTCGCGTAATAAACGTACAAAAAAACATACAGCAGAATTGACAATTACTTATTTTTTGGAGTCTGTTAAAAAAACCCGTTTAGTTCGCGGGTATGTTTTACCCCTTGTTGATGCAAATACGCGGAGTAGAATACACTACCTGCCTCTTCCAGGTAGAACGTAAGAGGCAAGCACTAGTGGAAATATAGGTCAGTACCAACAGGACCACTGGTGATAGAGTGCTGTGCAGGAACATGTCCGGTCCGGAGGGTAGGGTAGCCGGTAGACTTACGGCCAATGTTAATAATGTATCTCTAAAGATGGATTTGAAGCAATCGAGCTGCGTATCCGCCGGCCCATCCTTTATATATATATATACCTAATTGTCATATTTATCCTGTCCACAGATATGTTATTGGCAAGCGATAACATAAAAGTGGATCAAAATATCAATCTTGGACAGCAAGTTTTGGATTAGATTTTCAGATAGTTTTTCGCGAATAACCGAAAATGTATGTATTTGTTAAAAAATATTGGTAAGATCCAAATATCTTCTTTAATATACGTATATAAAAACTAGCTGACCCGGCAGACGTTGTTCTGCTATTTTTTTCTGTGATTCACCCTCATCACTTAGGGTTATAAAAATAGATGTTGGCCGATTCTCAGACCTACTCAATATGCTCACAAAATTTCATGAGAATCGGTCAAGCCGTTTCGGAGGAATACGATAACTAACATTGTGATTGTGAATTTTATATTTAAGAAGATGAATCTCCATTTAGCGTGGTCATCGCATTACGTCTGAACGGATAGTTTAATTTTGTTAATTCTTTTTTTGGTTGTGGAGGTGTGAAGGTTCTCATGAAAAGAAAAACCGGGAAAATTGCATTGAAAATGAGCAAAAAATGCTTTAAGCCGTACAAACTGTTAGAATCTATTAATGGCAAGCGATACGAAGTTCGCCGGGTCGGTTAGTAGCTTTTAAAAAAATACCTAAAGATCTTAAAACAAACTTGTAGCTTAGTGAAAGTTGGTTTCATATTTGTCTTACCCTACAACACGGAACACGTTAGTTCCAAGAACTGACGTTATACAGTTTTTATGTTGATTTCGAAACGCACAAATAGCGATTGTGTGGTCCATGTGAATAAAGGTTTTCCGATTATGATTCTAACGGCAAGCAAGCAAACGTATAAAAACTACATCCGGCATAAAACATTGCCGTGACAGTGTTTTAAAAACCGGAAAATATCGTGCCCGTTCCAAAGCGGTCGGTACACGCGAATATATTTTTTAATACGAATCTTATAATTTACGTGCATAATAAACTTTATCGGAAACAAAACGATTCGTTTGGTATCGTGTCGAGCGCGATACCAACCCTTTATCAGATCGGGGTAGGAGGAGATGTCGCGGTCCTCGCTCTGTCATTACCACAAGAATTATTCAATGCTGGTGACAACGGGTGGTAGTTTAAACCTCCATGGTATAAAAACTGATCCTCAAAAAGGTTTATAGGCTTGCCAAATTCGTTACACATTTTTGCGGGTCTTTTTTATGATATTGGAAGGGAAACAAGCAGACGGATTTCCTGATGGTAAGAAATTCACGCCGCCTAGAGACACCAAAGGCGGTAATGGTGCGTTGCCAACCTGAGGCCGGGATATTAGGCCTCGAGCAAAAGTAAGTTTACCGGCTACCTTACCTTCCAAACCGG
Organism: Calephelis virginiensis; assembly: GCA_002245475.1. Classification (NCBI taxonomy): domain Eukaryota; kingdom Metazoa; phylum Arthropoda; class Insecta; order Lepidoptera; family Riodinidae; genus Calephelis; species Calephelis virginiensis. The sequence continues at coordinate 103,029 of NJDC01000691.1, read as the reverse complement.
AACACGCCATGACGTTATGGCGGCAGGAATGTTAGGGCGATGGTACCAATCCGGGTGAGTCGATGCGAAACTCGACCACCTAGTCAGATGTCACGGCGCTAGTGACGATAAGCCTATGCTCGTCTTTTATGAGCTGCCTGGGACAGGAAGGCAGATGGTCTATTCTGCAACGGAGCCCGGACCAACACAGGGAAAAATAATATATAAATAATGGTTATAAATGTGAGACAAGGATTTAGAAGCATTCCAACTAATATTGTTTAGAATAAAAAATGAGAGATTTTCTTTGTGCGTCCATACTCAGAAAAATCAGTTA
>NJDC01000691.1:79041-89322 GCA_002245475.1 Calephelis virginiensis | reverse complement strand
GAATGTGGGCCTTTGTTGCGCATGCGCATCTGCTCGCTTGACTCACTGCGAGCGGAATTGGATTTCGAGTGTTAGTTTTTTGTTCGGTGGCGTTAACAGTGAAGCGGTTGATGAATGAAATGGCTCCCGTTCGGTACGGGTTTATTTAGTTTCACGTACTTTAAGGACCGAAAATCAGATGTATCTGTACTCTACGTTCAAGATATTTTAGAAAAAATATTGCGTCGTTCGTTTTTTTGTTTTGCGCATCAAAAAAAATTTGGCAGTTTGGTTTATAAGTCTATCAATATATAAAAAAGTATCTTTACGCCCATATCCCCGGAACGGTAGCCAGAGGCAAAATTAGGCCACCCACGACTAGCCGAACACACGTAAGTCCAACAATGTCTATCACATTGGCAAGTCTTTCGCCTATCGGGCACATTTCCAATCTGGAGCAACGGTATCTTTATTATAAAATTAAAAATGCAAATTTTGTAGTTTTTAGTTGCCAGATCCGAGGATCGAACCCGGGACCTCAAGATCTTTATAAAAATGAATACCTAAAAAATGCTAATTCTTATGAAGAGAAAAACCCATAAAATTACAGAAAACTTTATCCCAAAACAATACTTTTTTCGTTCAAACTAAGCTGTTAATATCAAACGATATGAAGTTCGCCGCGTCGGCTAGCTATTTTATATATCTATTACCTTTACATGGATATATACATTCACTAGCTATTGCCTGTGGCTTCGCCCGCGTTTTCACAGAAACCCGTTGTGCGACGAGATTAAAAGTAGCCTATATGTTAATCTAGGTCACAATCTATTTGAGTTCTAAATTTCAGACAAATCCATTGAGCGTGAAAAAGTAACAAACATACATACTCACAAACTTTAGAATCATAATATTACTGGGGACTAGTTGTTACCCGCGACTTCGTCCGCGTTTACTTGACAGTTATCATTATATTATTATGTAATTATAAAAAAAACTCTATAAATTTTAACTTACTATGTTATTCTGATATCAAAGCCATATTAATGCTAAGTTTCATGAAAATCTGTTCAGTACTTTTTGTGTGAAAGAGTAACAAACATACACACATCCTTAAAAACTTTCGCATTTATAATATTAGTAGGACTAGTAGGATAATAACTTTGACATGAACGGTTTGTAAAAAATAACTACGTTACTTAAAACCGACTTCAAAAATAAAAAGTAAAAAATAATAAAGATTTAATTTTAATTATATACTACCTATTACTTATATGTGCTATTTACTAATAGGTTTGAAGTAGGTGCCAAGCCGCCTTAAACTAATAATTATATTATAAGTAAGTATTAAATTGTATAGGCACCGACTTCAAACCTGTTAGTAAATAGCACGTATACCTAAGTAATATATAGTATATAATTAATATTAAATCTTTATTATTTTTAACTTTTTATGTTTGAAGTTAGTTTTAAATAACGTAGTTATTTTTATTTAATACTTTTTAGTTTATTGCTGATAGGATTTAATTTAATAAAAATAGACATCAGGATAGGTGAAAGTAGATACGGAATAAAATAAAAACTAATTGGCCCACCTAGATCAAATTTTTATGGGGCCAATTCGAAACCATTCCGCATCAAACAAAAAAAGAATTACGTGAATCGGTCCAGAAACCACGGAGAAATCGGTGTACATACATAAAAAAAATATGCCGGCCGAATTAATAACCTCCTCGTTTTTTTTTAACTCGGTTAATAAATAAATAAATTTAAATTACGATAAGTAAATAACTTATGTCCACCATGTGTTATAAAACCTACCAAATGAATAAAACTTATTTTCTTGTTTCGTTAAATACTTTTCTTATTTTGACTTTTGACTAAACCTACAATGAAATTATATACTTTCAAGATTCGCATGCTCCCCCCGATCATAGAAGACCTTGCCACGTGTTATCGGATCCCCCGGACCCAATAACCGCGGCAAACGCTATTCTCCAAACTCCAAACCGGAACACGACAATCTCACATCACCTTAACATAACACTACACCGTCGCCGCCGGTCTCGGCGACGAGGACCTCTCTTGCGCCCGGCGCCTAACGCCGAGCGATGAGCCACAAATACTCCTCCACCAAGTCCACCCAGTAACCAGAACGCAGCACCAAGTCAAGGTACGGTCTCCCGGGAGACAGCCCTTGGTGCTGGCGTTGTAGGTAACAGCCCAATCCATCTAAATAATGATGTCTCAGGCTGAGCACTCTGCTCGGCCCACAAAGTTCGGTGAAGTTGTAAAAAATCGTAAGATTAGCAACAAATTAGTCATTCAAAAAAAAAAAAAAGATTCGCTTCCTAAAACAACAATTATTCACACTAAGCTTCACACAATATCATGTTACTTACGAAAACACTGTGATAGTGTGGGTTTAGATTTAGATTTTATTAAATTGATGTTGATTGTGAAATAAGTATTTGTTTAATTTTTACTTCTATACTTATATATACTTTTATACTTATAACTTATAATATTATAAAGAGGAATTGTTTGATTTTTTGTTTGTTTGAAATGAATAGGCTCCGAAACTACTGGACCTATTTCAAAAATTCTTTCACCCTTAAAATGCTACATTGTCCCTGAGTGACATAGGCTTTGTTTCATCAAAATCGGTGCAGTAAAAGCTAAGTTACGCAGGCGAAGCTGCGTGAGACTGCTAATATAATATACAAATAACGAGTGACTGCAATTTTGAATGTGTCTTATTTCTAGGATGTTCTCTTAGGATAATCTACTGTACATACTTGCTGCCTGTACCGGCTTCGCTCGGTTGGTATTTTTTTTATTATAAATTGAGATGTAAGCTATCCTATATTTCAAGATGGACACGGTGTGCAAATTTGATTGAATTTGATCGGTTAAGTAGTTTAGGAGTCCATTGCGGACAAACAACGTGACACGTAATTTGTATATATTAAAATATATATACCTATAAAAAAAGTAATCGTCTCTGTAATCCAGCGGTCCGGGTGTTGGACTTTTTTTGACCCTTTGTATGGGAAAAATTAAAATGATGCTTTTCCTGCTTACCTCGCCGTCGAACGGGATAATCGTTCTATGTTCGCCCCTGGGTCAATGCTATCCCCATCAATTTAAATTGAAACCGATTTGGCTGAAAATTTTCAGCCAAATCGGTTAAGCCGTTCTTGAGTTATAAATAGTGTAACTAACACGACTTTTTTATATATATTTTAAAGTATCTTCACGCCCATATCCCCGAAGAGGTAGGCAGAGGTACAACCAAGGCACCCACGACTATCCGAAGACACTAAGTCCCACAATGTGATAGGTGGCAAACCTATCGCCAACCGGGCACATACCTATCGTAATTTTTATTAGAAAATTGAAAATGGACAATTTCAAAATTTTTCGTTGCCCAACCCGGGGATCAAAGCAGGGACCTCAAGAAGTCAAATCCGACGCTGGACCGCTAGACCACAGAGGCGATATTTAGATGTAAGTACTTAGTAATTACTGAACATAGCCAAATTTGAACATTTATTTCAGAAAGATAAACACCTTTAAAATATGACGGCCTTATCACTCGCTAATGGAACATACTAGAAATATGAGAGTGATGTATTATGTCACTATGATTTAAAAGGTTAAATAGCCGAAATATTTACGAATGAGAATTAGACCGCAGCCTCCCGTCAACGCACACTTAATGTCTTTGGTATATAAAAGCGACGTGTAATTCTAGCCATCACAAAATTATTCAGCCTTTTGTATAACTTAAAAAATGTGATACACATCAACTTATTCACTTTTGTTAGTAGTAAGCTAAAATAAAATTTGTGTAGTCGTTATTCAAGTTGTTTGTGTGCGGGTCTCGAGCCCACCAATCGTCACCTTTCGTGTGAAATGTGGGCGTGGCCTCACACCCGCCGTGCTACGACCACGCGATCGATTCTCGGAGACGGACATTCTTTTTTCTTATACTGTACGTAGGTAGGTTGATATTTCTGTAGTACATAAAGTGCGCTTCAGACAGAAGGGCTTGCAGAATTATGATTTCAGAAAGCTTTCAATGTTTCGAATTTTTAAGAGAATGGTAGCTTCTGATATGAGAATAACATTCGTTTAACTGAGGTATGTAAGAAAGAAAGCAAAAAAAAGAAAATATATTTATTTGCGGAATATGCGTGTTGAAATTGTTACAAAATTATTGAAGCTTTCCAACATATTCTTCCACAATGTGGTGAGCAAATATTTTAAATTATAAAAGTAATTATTTAATTATGTACACAATGTTCTAATGTTCATACAATTATTACATTTATTACAGTTTGAATTATAAATTAAAAGTATCTTCACGCCCATATCCCCGAATGGGTAGGCAGAGGCACAATCAGGGCACCCTACCTACTACCCTACCCACGACTAGTATATTATGATATATATAGTTATAAATTACAAACAATTTTAAAATGTTAATAAATTTAACCATGTCTACCGTAAACTACCACCGTTTCCAAACCTAGCCTGTATATAATAGACATTTAATTTTTTTTAGTAGGTTGCACAAATTGCACATTTCTTAAACTTTAACCTTCTTATTAATAAACACGGGTTAAAGTACTCTCAAGGTTTAACCTTTTATTATAAGTGGGTATTCTTTATTACAGTGTGATACAGACTATAATCTCAACTTAATTTAACTCCCACTTTAGTCCACGTTTACTAATAAGTCGGAATGTGTGTATAGTAGTAGTAGTAGTATCTTCACGCCCATATCCCCGAAGAGGTAGGCAGAGGTACAACCAAGGCACCCACGACTAGCCGAAGACACTAAGTCCCACAATGTGATAGGTGGCAAGCCTATCGCCAACCGGGCACATTTCCAATCCCGACCAACATTTTTTTTTTATTAGAAAATTGGAAAAATCCAATTTTCTTTTTGTTGGCAGACCCGGGATTCGAACCCAGGACCTCATGCAGTCAAGTCCAACACCCAGGCCGCTAGACCACAAAGGCGACATAAAATATTTATTAATATATAATATACAAAAAATTAATATATAAAACACATGTGTATGTGTCTATATTATTTTTGATATTGGAAAGCAAAATAGAAAATGTGTTCCCCGATTAAAAAATCTAGGTTATCTCAGATACGGGTAAATACCTGGTATAAGGAACTGTCCCAACCGGAGGTAGGAATGATCGACCTCTCGCTTACCTACTTAAGTTTGATGGTACCTTTCTCTTCAAAGCTGAGCATCACAATGATAAACAGCGCTGTTCTGTAGGGTTACTTCTGAATCTCAAAATCATGCGAATTGGAAATTGGAATTGTATATATGTCCTTTAGATACTTTCGAACAAATTACTAGCTGTTTATTAACAGTTAGTTACAAATAAATATCGCCTCTGTGGTCTAGCGTTTCAGTTGTTGGACTTGTCTACATGAGGTCCCGGGTTCGAATCCCGGGTCGGGCAACAAACAGAAAGTTGGGTTTTTCCAATTTTCTAATAAAATAAAACGTTCGGGATTGGATATGTGCTTGGTTGGCGATAGGCTTGCCACCTATCACATTGTGAGACTTGTCTTCGGCTAGTCGTGGGTGCCCTGGTTGTGCCTATGACTAACTCTTCAGGGATATGGGCGTGAAGATACTCGTACTCGTACCCATACAAATAAATTCGACGAATCCGACGAAATAGTTTATTGTTTACTATTAACTAAATGTTATTAATCCGCCAGTATTGAGATTAAGAGTACCTACCTAAAATGACAAACTCGACTCTGATGTCCAACATTGCATATAAATCGAGCTTCGAGAGTAACCCTACTTATGGCCTCACAAACAAAATTTGTTAATTCCTTCATGCGTCTTGTAGTGACCAAGGGAAATGGGGCTTCATTTTTAATCGACTCCAAATTGGGAGGAGATTCTCAATTCGTCTGTTTCTTTTTTTTATTTCATTTTTTGTATGTTTGTTTCGCTATTATTTAGCCAATAACAAACTGATTTTTTTGGTTATTTTTTACAAAGATAAGTCATTAGAAAGATATTAGTTTTATAATGATCCGACTAGTGATTTTTCACTTATACTTAATAGGGCATATCTTTTTTACTTATCTCGACGATCACATCATTTAGTGTAACATTATTAAGTGTAACTCAAAAACTACTAGTAGGGTTTCGATAAAAATGATAAAATTCAGAAATACCTATTTCATCTTACGTAAAAATAAATATCAAATGGCCCAATGAAATAGAGTAGGTTTTTGCAGTTTTACTGCCCTTAATTACTATACATCAAATTTTAGGAATATTTTGTCTAAAATATAATAATTAATTCCCATTTTCCTTTGTCATTACATCACGCGTGAACAAATCGAACAATCGCTATTTTTTTTGTTGTGTTGGTTACTGTCACAAGAGGGATCATATGAAAAAACAGAATATATTATTAAAATTATACACTTAGGTTAGGACTTGTGTGATCTGTTGGCTCGGCTAGTATAAAGAAATATTTTAAGTAATTTTATGATGTCCCTGCGAAATGCGCACTCCAAGGACAATCGGCATTCATTATTGATATATAAGAAAATTATACACTTAGGTTAGGACATCTGGATCTGTCGGCTCGGCTAGTATAAGAAAATATTTCAAGTCATAATTACTAATGTCCATGCGAAATGCGCACTCCTAGAGCATCGGTATTCATTCTGATTTATAAGAAAATTAGACTTTATAAGTTCAATACTTGTAATAATAAAATATTTCCACAGTACACAAATTACCTGTATTGTGAAATACGAGATTTATTCCTTAAACGCAAGTCAGAGTTGCCACAAACTGGGAAAGTTGCGACAAGTTTTGTACTTACCTTCTTTAGAGCTAAAGTTTTACCTCAACTTATTGTGACTTCTCGAATTTTAATAACACTAGTTGCTGCCCGCGACTTCGCACATGTGTTGAAGTAATTTATCATTGTTAGAGATGGGAACGAAAGAATTTCCAAGCCAATTTAATACTTATAATATTAGTTTAGGGCTTGGCACCGACTTCAAACCTACTAGTAAATGGCACATATAAATAACAGGTAGTATATAATTAATATTATAACTTTATGTTTTACTTTTTATTTTTGAAGTCGGTTTTTTTAACGTAGTTATTTTTATTTGATGCTTTTTAGTTTATTGCTGATATGATTAATTTTAATTAAAATAGACATCGGGATAGGTGAAATTAGATAAAGAAATGCTCATAAAATAAAAACTAATTCGCCTACCTGGATCAATTTGTATGAGATCAATTCGAAACCGTTTCGCATCAAATAAAAAATAAAGTTCAGAAATCTCGGCGAATTCGGTGTATATACATACATACATAAAAAAAATACCGGCCGAATTGAGAACCTCCTCGTTTTTTTGAACTGGGTTAAAAAAGTCTTCTAAATGTTGATCTGGAAGGTAAATTAGCAGACTGATTTCCTAATGGTTAAAAGTTCACCTTGTTTTGAGACACCAAAAGTGGCAATGGTGCGTTGCCAACCTGAAGCCAGGATGTTAGGCGCTGAGCAAAAATAAGATGTCCTCCGAACCGGAACACGTCAACGTCAACAACTAGTGTTAACGTTATGACGGGAGAAATAGGTAAGGCGGTGGTACGAATCCGGGAGAGTCGGTACAAAACTCTACCACCTAGTCAGATGTCACGGTGTTAGTGACGGTAAGCCTTCGCTCGCCTTTTACGAGAAGCCTGGCAGGCCTATTCTGCAAAGGAGCCCAGACAGACAAAGCGAACACATTTAATATAATCTGATAATAATCCATAATTTATAGTAGTTTTTGCGTAAACAGACAAACCGACAAAAAATTGATAACACTCCTTTTATGATATGTATCCTGTTTTCAATACGTAGCAATAATTGTTTTCACGTTTTTTATGTAGAGATTAGGTATAATGTTCTATTATAGGTATGTATAAATTAGCGGCTACTCCCGATGTCACATAACACTGTGATTGCAATAGCTACTGTACGTACACACACATATAAATATCTGCATAACTTCACGCCGTATCTTTTTTATGGTTGGCAGAGGATATCGAAAGCTAAATGTCGCAATTTTTACATATATTTTTAGCTTCTACTACATTTATCGGTTTTCTGTAGGTTGAGGTGACGATTTGTTCCCTTTTGGAGTGAGAATCTTTTTTTTTGTGCGAACATTTTTGTAGTACGTTTCCAAAAATAACTTTCTCAAACAAATTGTTCTCCTACTATCACTTTGACTTTCACGCGTTATCGTTTTTTTTTTCATTTTTAGGAAATTTGCTTAATTGTATTTCAATACTATAAAAAAGAATAATCAGAAACAACAAGTTAGGTATATAATTTTCGTGTCGTACCTTACTTATGAACCTACTAAAAATCTAATTCTTATGGGACTTAGTATCTTTGGCTAGTCGTGGGTGCCCTGGTTGTGCCTCTGCCTACCTCTTCGAGGATATGGGCGTGAAGATACTAATTCTTCTTTAACATACACCTGCCATCGTTAAGACAGTGTAAAAACGCAAAAATAGTGATAGTTTATAAACAAATAAAAAACAAGCTTTCATATCTAGCGGGACTAAAATTAAAATGAAGAAATAATTTTCTATATGAAATATTTTTTTATTTAAAAAAATTAAGACAACAGTATTTTTGTAAGGATTGATAGCTCATATAGATGTGGCTCAGTGTGATCACTCGAAATCTGCCTGATTGAATGCTTATTTAAAGTCTGAGGTGAAGGAATACTTCGCTAGAGAATTTTTTATTAAGATATTGGGAACAGTACATTTATACAAAAAGATAAAAAAGCAGACCCTGCGAACACCATACTCTCTGTCTACCTTACAGGGGGAAAGTGTGCTAATTTTTAATTTCATTGTTTAGTTTTAATGCTTTACAAGGCTATGTTCTATTAAAAACTATTATATTATTGTAAAAAAATGCTTTGTGACATATTTTAAGTGTAGTTTTCTACCTAGGAAATAAAGAAAGTTTGACTTTGATTTTATACGTAAAATGATTACCGGTACGTTCAAATGTTTCTCTGCCGGAGATTTCAGGTTGTTTGGGTACTTTATTAAATGTTATGTCTGTAAACTAAACTGTTTTTAAACTAACTTAAAAACGTATGACTTGGATTTTTTCCAATCAATCTGTAAAGCACATACAAAATAAAAAATAATAATGAAATTGATGTTTTTTTTTTTGCCAAATTAACATTTTGACTTTTACCTCTCTCCCACGGGAACCCTTTTTGTAAGCGGGAAAAAAAGTATGCTTTAATCTTCCTCGGAAGATAAATTATCTAACTGCTGAATTTCGTTTCGATCGGTTTAGTAGATTCTGTGTGAATCGCTGTCGGTATACAGGCAGACAAAAATTTTTAAAAAGCTGCTGCCCGTTTTCAATCGCCTTCACCTATCTTTTCTAATATCTTCAATCGTACAGAATTCACTCTTACATACATACATACATATCTTCACGCCAAGTCCCTTACGGGGTAGGCAGAGAGTATCGAGTGCCAGACCTCACGATCCTGACAAACCTGTCTTGCTTCCTTCACATCCATAACCCTTTTCATACAAACACGCCGGTTTCGGAGACTCTTGACACCACCCTCGGATAATATCCGATTGATCTGATCGTGAAATGTCAGCCTTGGTCTCCCCGGGTACCTACATCCATCCACATTCGCATTGTATATCTGCTTTGTCAATCTTTCATCTGTCATTCTTTCCACATGACCGAACCAGTGGAGCATGCCGTTTCGCATTTTAACACCAATAATAACCAACACAGCCAACCAAATTCACTCTTCTACAGATTTATTATACGTAGACATATAATAAATCATAATCCATTAATCATCGCCTTGCGCAAGAACCGATGCAACAAATTCTTTTTGTCAGGAGAAACAAAAAAAAATAGAAAAAAAGTAAAATAAAAAATGTAACAATTCATAATGCATAGCTATATGTATAACAGTTTGTAATATGAAAAGAACCTGTTTTTATTACATGCATATGAATTTACATATTTTATGGTACATATTAGTGATGTTACGAATATTCGCATTCGCGAATATTGTAGATAGATAAATGCATTATAATAATAATAAATCATCTTTATTTCACATAAACCTACAAGAGGCACTTGTGACGGGTCTATATAATAATAAATCTACCACCGGATCGGAACGCGGCCGCACACTATGAAGATCCGACAAGAAACTCAGCG
>NJDC01000691.1:62785-78654 GCA_002245475.1 Calephelis virginiensis | reverse complement strand
GTAATATGTAAAGAACCTGTTTTTATTACATGCATATGAATTTACATATTTTTATGGTACATATTAGTGATGTTACGAATATTCGCTTTCGCGAATATTGTAGATTGATAAATGCATTATCAATCTACTTGTGACGGGTCTATATAATAATAAATCTACCACCGGATCGGAACGCGGCCGCACACTGAGAAGATCCGGCAAGAAACTCAGCGGGCTTGTCTTTTTTCTTAGTTTACAATATATTTACAATAATTTATGTAATGATACATTATATATTATAAGAGATTGGCATGAGGAGCAATTAATCCCAAGCAGTCTTATCTGCTAAATATTCAGCAATGTTATAATAACCTTTTTGATTTAATTTACATTTAACACATTTCTTAAATTTATTAATTGGAAGTTCTTTCATAAAATTGAGAAGTTTATTGTAGAACTGTATACATAGGCCCATGAAAGAATTTTATTACCATTTACGAATGTGACAATTCTAACATTCGTAACATTACTAGTACATGTGCCATTTTTTTATTAAAATTTTTGGTCTGCTTGTCTGTTTGTTCCAGCTAGACCGATGTTTCCGGGATTTCACTACCAAGTAGTTGATGTATTAGGATATAACTTAGGCTAATTTCATTCTAGACTATTTGTTACTACTATTGTTGTTTTAGTTATCGCCTCTGTGGTCTAGCGGTCCAGGTATTGGGCGCATGGATCGGGCAACATTAAGAAAATGTGGTTTTTCCAGTTTTCTAACAAAAAAATGTTGCCTGGGATTGGGTATGTTCCCGATTGGCGATAGGCTTGCCACCTATCACATTGTAGGACTTAGTGTCTTCGGCTAGTCGTGGGTGCCCTGCTTGTACCTCTTCCTACCAATTTATAGATATGGGCGTGAAGGTACTTATCTTTGATAAATTCCACGTGGATGAAGTCGCATGCACAACTAGAGTTGTATAAAAATCCTTTTACCAGAAGCCCAGTTTCTATTAGGTGAGATTTTATGTCACGATTTAAATGTAAAAGCCTCCGTGACTTACCAGGACGAATGGTGTTTATTTCAATAAACAAATATACATTGTAATACTTACATTGTATGATGTAATCCTGCGTTTTTTTAACATTTCTAGGTCTTCTAGTCTGACACTTTGTGGTCGTACCTAAAGGTTTTCCTTCCTGTACATATGCAACTTTGTACAATTGACAATCCTTTATTTATTTCTTAATTTATATTCGCGGGCTTGCGTACTTCTTTAGCCCGTTTTGTTTGAATGGGAAAAATTAAAATGTTTTTTCTAGTTTCCTTGCAGTTTATCACATTTTTTAGTCGTGGGTGCCCTGTAATATAAAACTCCTCTTTATTAAAATTTATTTCGATTAGCAATAAAAGCGTGTTTTTTTAGCTTTTTAAACTATTATTTATTTCAATTAAACCTTTCAGTTTGACTGATTTTAGAATAAAATATAAGTAGTTTTTATAACCAAACACTTACTATACCAGACAGCACTGTAGTGGAGCTTAGAAACCTAGCAGTTTTTTTATTTTTTTTTTTTATGATATTGGAAGGCAAAATAGCAGACGGATTTCCTGATGGTCAGAAATTCACGCCGTCGAGAGACACCAAAGGTGGTAATAGTGCGTTGCCAGCCTTAGGCCGGGATGGTAGGCCTCAAGCAAGCAAGAACAAATCATGGCTCCCTAATAATTAGATATACATATTTTTAATAGTGCTAAAATGTTTTAGCTTTGGTTGCTGACTTGATTGTGTCTACATGTTTGTTTTTAGTAGGTACCAGTATACACTACCGGGTAATTACCCGGTAGTGTATACTGTACCTACCCGGTACTACCCGGTAGTGTAGATTATACAATTTATTTACAAACACTTGTACTTTCCACAATATATTTTTATTTTTCATTTTTATCGGTTAGACCAGAGGTTCCCAAACTTATTTCATGTAACGCCCACTTTGAAAATCAGTTGTTTTGTAGCACCCCCCCCCTCGTTTTTTTCTTGTCAATAACCTCAATAACATATTTGTTGCGCCTAGTTTAAAAAAAAACATTTTTTTCAAGATTTATACCGCCCCCCTCTAGGCTTCCAGCGCCCACAAGGGGGCGTTATCGCCCACTTTGGGAAAGGCTGGGTTAGACAATCGATTTCGCTATACAAGATGATGATGCTTGTATAGCGAAACCGGCTAAACGATAAAAAAATAAAAATATATTGTGGAAAGTACAAGTGTTTGTAAATAATTTGTATCAAGAATGGAATTTCACCAAGAACCGACAATAAGAAGTATATAAACTGTAATTAGATAAACTTTGCATCACATTTTAAGTAGTAACAGATGCAACTAAAAAAACGCAATCAACGACTTCGTTATTTATTTAATTGTTTTAATTGTTTGTTAATATTAAATTAATATTAAATTGTTGAAATAGAATTTATTCGTTTGCGGCCTTTGTGTATTAAAAAGTTGTTTTAAAGATATTTAAGCATACCATCATATTCTACCACATTATGGTGTACAAATATTTAACTAAATTTATAGAAATTAAATATTACATTAAAATATTATATTCTGACATTTACATGACAACACTTATTTATATTTTTAAGAAATATATTATTACTAGCTGCTACCTGCGACTTCGCCCGCGTTTTCACAGAAACCCGGTGTGCGATCGGGATTAAAAAATAGCCTATATGTTAATCCAGGTCACAATCTATCTGTCTTCCAAATTTCAGACAAATCCGTTCAGCCATTCGAGCGTGAAAGAGTAACAAACATCCATACATCCATACTTACAAACTTTCGCATTTATACTATTAATAGGATATTATTATAATTTTTAATTCATAACTTATTACAAATAATTGTTAATGCAGATTAAGTTTAAACCTACCTACCGCACGCTGCCACCGTTTCCAACCCTATCCAGTCTGAAGAAGAAACAGCGAAACAAACGTTTTTTTATGAATATTGAATTAAATAAACTTACAGTTTTTCTTTCGTAAGAACCCACTGACAATAATTAACACAACAAAAAAGAGTTACCAAATTTCTTCCAACCGTTCACAATGTAGGCGCAAATTTTTGAACGTGGAACGCTAATATGCAAATTTTTTTATTTTGTTATCTGAGACTTGCGACATTGAAATAATTTTAACACTCGGCTGCAGTTGCGTGCAACAGTTTATATATTATCATTATATATGGCCGCCTATGGACGTCTGGGATTTCATGTATAACATTGTATTCAAATTTTACAAAAAACAGGTTTGACGTTATACCGTGTGAAAATATTGAAACCTAACGCTACGGTGGTAGGAGAGAGTAAGGCGATACTAATTTTGAGCTTGGCACGTCCTCGGTGAACTCTACCACATAATATTAGGTATCGTAGTACTATTTAAATTATGACATTCGGCTATATTCGTTAAGCTTCGGAAATCCGAACGTTTTTTAAAGATGTCTATATAGAGTTGTTATTACATAATTAATCATTTCGCTTAAATTTAGTTTAGGTCAGCCAATTTAAAAATAAAAGTATCAAGTGTAAAAAGTGTAACGCCGAAGCGCATAATTGAAATAGTAGTATCTACTATAATATGTACTCAGTTTTAGTACCTGCTGCGAATAGTTATTTTCTCGCAGCTCTTAGGTTAACTACGAATTTCTCCTATTTATACACGTATTAAATAAAAATTTGCCGGATCGGGCATTTAAATGTTTGCTTTTTGGCTTTCCTATTTTAAAACAACATTACCCGGAATTGGATAAATGTTTGTTAAGCGACAAGATTGCCACTCACATTGTCGGATTAACAGCCAGTTTCTGAAACGTCAATCAATTTTAATCTGCGATTAATTCATAACAGCTGTTTAACATGAATAATATTTAGACTTCTAAATAGTTCTTTTCGTTGCAGCTGTTTAATATGAGTTCGGTCAAGACTTCTGCAATATGTTGCTTCATAACAGATATTCTAAAGAGATATATTGAAGACTAGTGGCCTGCCCCGGCTGCGCACGGTTATGAAATATACATATAAACCTTCTTCTCCAATCACTTTATCTACTTAAAAAACCGCTTCAAATTCCGTTGCGTAGTTTTAAAGATTTAGGCATACAAAGGGACAGAGGAAGCGACTTTGTTTTATAATATGTAGTGATTGTTGTTTCGGTAACTGGTGCTAAGTATTATCAACTAACCGTCGGTGTCCTTGTTGCACCCCTGCCTATTACGTCCGGAATGCTGGCGTGAAGATAATTCTTTATCATAAAACATGCATATAATAGAGTAAATTGTAAAAAGTGAAGAGTGAATTTGTAGATGCAGAAGGATGTAAACTAATATTGCAAACGGTTTTAGAGCTACTTACCTACTATGTTACATAACATAGACTACGGATTTTTTTAATGTTTTTGTCCGTGTATATTTTGTACCAGTATTACCAAATTTGAATTAAGCGTGTACCTACTCTCAAGCACGTAAACTGATATAGGCTATTTATAAATTATTCTTATCCCATTCCCGTAGGATACTCAAAATAAAGTTAGCTGAATTTTATTTTATCAACGTGTAGATATTTCATTCGTTCTATTTTCATATTTAAAAGATCCTCATTTAGAGATTTTAAAACGAGATGAAAATATTTTGAAACAATCTCTCATCGCCTATGTGAGACTTGACTTCGTGAGATCCCTGGTTCAATTCCCAGTCGGACAACAAATAGAAAATGTATGTTTTCAATTTCCTAATAAAAACAAGGTTGATCGGGATTGGAAATGCGCATGATGGACGATAGGCCGTCGCTAATCGCCATCAACTTAAGCTAAACTTGTTTAACCCAGTTTTGGTTTAAACCTGCAGTTCAGGTTGCATTTCATCTAGATAAATACAACTTGGTTTAATCTAAACCGAGTTCAAACTCGAACCGCTGATTTCTTTTATTTGATAGGGGTCCAGACGGTTGCAAAATACTGGTTGTAAACATTGATTTGCAACCGTTCAGACAGCAGAATTATTCCAAATTTTATTGTAGCTGTAAGATGAAACCAACCTTTGTTGGAAGGCCTGTTTACAACCGTGGAGAGCGTCCTTAAATCGTTAAACGCGTTAAGTCAATTGTCAAAAGTGTAGACCATGTAAATTTTTTTGTCAAATAAATTTTAGTAATTGCAAATATTTAATTATGAAACTATTTTACGTGGTATGTAGATTATCAGGGAAATTGGATAAGAATTTTGTCAATTTTAAAAGAGTGCTTGCAGTTGCTTATGCCCGGGATCACAACCGATAAATGAACTCGTTTACACTGAACTTTGTATTGACGAAACTCGGTTTCCAATATGATCGGTGAAATCGGCCTTTAGTCTTCGGCTAATCGTGGGTAATTGTAACCTGCCTACCGTTTCGGGGATACGCGCGTGGAGATATTTGAAATTAAAACAACGTCAACATAAATGCATTAATGTATATATAATCTTCTGTATATAAAAGTGAATCTCTATTTCTCTTGCTCATCGCATCATGAACATTTTCGCTAATTCTTGTTTTGTGTTTTCTATTCTGAGGAGAATATTGTTATGAATGAAAAAAAAGTATAATGTTAGCGAAACATTAGAATGTTTAAGAAAACAACATTCGATTTTCAGAAAGGACGTCTGTCGAATCCGCTAATAATTTATGTAAACTTGCCCAGGGCAGACTTTAAGCGAGAAAACTCCATAAAATTGAAGATCTCATCTATAAAATGAATTTTATTTGAATATTGAGACCATCCAGGTCTAGTATGTGCCACTAGTATATAGATTATAGACAATAGAAAGGACAGTCTTCCGAATTACTACGAAATAAGTGCAGAAATGATTTTTTTTATGTAAAACATATTATCGATATTTTTAGCACTTGCCCTGTGCTTGGATTCAATTTCTATAAATTTTAAATAAAAAAACATTGCACCAAACAGGATTTGAACCTGTATTCTTTTGTCTCAATCCTACAATGCTCTAACTATTTGAGATAGGTACTGAGGAATCAAGTCCTGTGGCGAAATTTTTGTTTTCTTTAACGCGGATAGTATGTCTTATAGATATACAGTTCTGAGTACCTATAAAATGAGTTCATGTCACAGGTGAAATTCACATTTATAATGGTCACTAGCTGCTACCTGCGGCTTCGCCCGCGTTTTCACAGAAACCCGGTGTGCGATCGGGATTAAAAATAGCCTATACGTTAATCCAGGTCACAATCTATCTGTCTTCCAAATTTCAGACAAATCCGTTCAGCCATTCGAGCGTGAAAGAGTAACAAACATCCATACATCCATACTTACAAACTTTTGCATTTATAATATTAATAGGATAACTGTCGTTTCGTTTTTTTTTTCTTTAAAATTTATAGAAATTGCCGATTGTTAGCTTTAATGTAACTTTGCTGCAATAAAATCTGGGAAAACTCAAAAACTGAAGCCCACGCGGATAAATTGGGTCGATTGTGCCTATTTTAACCTCCGACGGAAAAAGAGGGGTGTTATAAATTTGATTTGTTTGTGTGTGCCCTTGTGTGTAGGTAAGACTTACGCAACTGTTGAACGTATAGATCGATTTCGATTCAGTTTTTTTTCAAGCAAATGAGGTGATATCGATCAATCTCGGGGGTGATTTAAATTTTTATTTTTTTATTATGTAACAATAATAAGTTTGTATTTCGAAACATCGCTTTGACCTACTTGTACAAGGTTGCTTATTTCACTGAAAAAGACAGCTTTACGAAATGTCCTAAATGAATTTATCTGGATTCCAAACCTCATCTTTAAATATGCCTGTTTGTATAGAATAACATGTTAGACATTTTCAAAATTTTAATCACTTTTTTTTTCTTAAGTTTGCTACGAAAAGCGTGTAATCTTTTAAAAAAACAACACTTCCTTCTTTTTTCCTGTAGAAACAAGTCTACGCCTGTGAAGAAAAATATTTCAGTGTCGCCTGCAATCCTATTTCCTATCCTAAACCTTTTCTGTGTAATGTCTTCGACGACACAGATGTTATGATTTTATAATAGGTATAATATAATAATAATAAAAATATTTCATTTCACGTTGACCATACAAACGGTACTTGTGACGCGTCCATATAATTCTAAAATCTACCACCGGATCGGATCGCGGATTCTTTTAGGTAATCTACTTAATAAGGTAGTCTCTATCTCCACAGACTAAACCATTCTTTCATAGGCCAATGTATACGCTTTAGCAATAAATTTCCCAATTATATGAAAAACCTGCCATTTTTTAAGTTAATTTGCCCCTTCTGGAGCTGGCCAAGCTAGGCCATGCTGCCAAATCCTGCAAATAAATAAATTTAAAATGTACTACTAGTAGTTACTATTATACCATTAATAAAAATTTATCGGATAAGAGTGCTTGGAATTAATTGCTCCTCATACCTATCTCTTATTAATAATAATGTATGTATTACTTAATTTGTATAGAATAACAAAAAAAAGAATCCTGCTGAGTTTCTTGTTTCTTTCTTTCCTGCGGATCTTCTCCGGTGGTAGTGTCTAGTATTACACAAACTTATCACAAGTGCCTCATGTAAGGTGTATGTGAATTGTTTTTTTCTGTTCTATATAAGCACATATACTTAAAAACGTAGATTTTGTATATAAAACTGGAATATACACATCGTTTCGCAGCCGTATTCTCCAGTCTCCAGAAGCTTAACATCAAAGATGGGCACTTAAATTGTATACAAAACAAAGGTTTCGAAAAAGTGAAATTGTGACATTTCACTCTGCATTGAGGCACCTAAAACCTTTTGCAAACAACATTGAGAGTGGTGTGGTAGTAAATGAACGGGGGGAGGGGTCCTAAACAAAAGGTGCTAGCCCCCACCCCTTGGTCACATCGACCCGATCTAGAGGGTGAGTGTTAGGGTGACCATTTTGATAATCTTTTTTTTTGTGCAAAAGGAAATAAATAATTTGGCATTAGAAATACAATTCGCCTGATGGAAATTTATATTGATGTTAAAAGCAGACTAGAATTAGCTAAAACACTCATGTATTTTTGAAATGCCCATATTCTCTGAAACTGCTGCTTTGGAATGCGATATCCAATCCTTTGCAGTACAAAAGATAAAATGCATATATAGATATTGTCACGCCAAGTCCATTGTGAAGTAGGTCGAGAATATAAATTTCCAAGTGTCAAACTGTAAACCTGCCTAGCTTCTTCCACATTCATTACTCTTTTCGTACCAACTCGCTGATTTCGATTCTCAACACCACCCTCGCATAAAACCCAAGCGATTAGGTCGTCTGTAGTGGGCACGAAAATGACTGAGGCTGGGTAGACATTAGATTATTTCATGAATATGTTTCCTTGCTGCCCTCCAGATCGAAGTACGACAGTAGTTTCCGTGGTGGTCCTGATTCTCAATGTAGAGCCATCTGCCTCTCTACCAGACAGCTCGTATTTTAGCTCGCGTTACCATCAAGACCACTGCTGGTAGAGTGATGTGCAACTTGCATGGTTAAAATAGACCAAATCAATGGTCAGAAGTAGGCAATGGCCTTGCTTATAATACGTCCTGCCGCTTTAATAACAGCGTCGTGTTTCAGTTTGGTAGGGTATCCTGTACACTAGCATATTAGGAATAACACCCTGGCTACAGGACTGCGAAGCACCTATAACACCTATGATATGAGGTTTGTATATGATATGGTGTCTATAGACTTCGATTGTCTTTCACCATCTGTAGAATCGTGTGCTTGTTCGTTGCCTAATGCCATAAAAACGCTAGCACGCATCGTGGTAATGGCGGCAGGAATAGAGAAAGTTGTATCTATCCGAGGGAATCAAAGGACAGTATCCTTTATTAGGTATATACTCTCTCTCTCTCTCTCTCTCTCTCTCTCTCTCTCTCTCTCTTCGGATCGAACAGAGACCTAACAGCCGCGAACGATAAAAAATTCCACGAGTGCCTTTTTCTTTCAAAAGTTTATGTAATTGTAATTGCTAGTGTTTATCCTAACACGAATTCCATGAATATGTAGATTATAGACTAACTCGAGTACGTTCAGGCACATGTACTATACGAATACCATTTCGCACTTATTAATTAGAAGGTATGAAGTCATTTTAACATATTAGGTTTTTTCAACTACAAATAACCTTACGGGCGCAATCCGTGTCTTATTTTAGAACTTTTAATTGTAACAAACAAAATGGTTCACATAATAAATACTTTATGGGATGTGCCCTTGACATTGGGACTTGCCACTATATACTTCGGCTAGTCGTCGTCACTGTACGTAATTATATGTAAAATTTAATAAATACCACAGAGCTGATCATCTGATTGAGAATGAAAGTAACCATAAAAGTCAACAATATCAAAATTGTAAGTCCTAAGATACAAAACTTGGCTTTGAGTTTTAGAAATGTATATCTACAAAATATCTAAGCTATAATTTCTTAACCATGGTTTAGAGTTTATAGAAGTTGAATTTATGAGGAAGGACGATGGTACATGACAGACGTGGTAGTAAGGTTTGGCGACCCGCCCGATAGCATTTTTTTATTTATTTTAAATCACAATACAAGCTGACATGGTCCACGGAGTTTTGGCGCCATCGAAAGAAAAGATGGTCGAAATGTTTTTCATAATTATTGAATTTCGTGTTGATATTGAGTGAAATTAGTCAGTTTTGGTGGCATTTTGTACAATTTCGTTCAGTGAAAGTGCAAAAATGAAATAATCAGGAAGAAATTAGCGTATCGTTTATTTCCTCGTCCTCTCTTCCGTCCTCTTCCGCCAAACCTCATTATATGAGCTTGGGTAATGAGGCCATCGCTTTTCCCAAGAGCCTGACATGACTAACTGTCGACTTATGAGTTATGACTGATGACTAATTATAATTTGTTAAAATTGATGTAAAATTGGAAGCAAATTCCAACTTGACTAATGGCAAAATACTAACGTGAAGGCCAATACTTAAAGAAAGAAAGAGATGGTCCACCACCAGTGAAATATAAACTTACGAAGCCGTCTTTTCTGAACTGAATTCGCTTGAATGTAGAACTGCTATGTTGCACAATGTTCTGCTTTCTGCTAGATAATTTATTTTCGTTCCTACTTTGGAGTTAAATCAATTTGTGTAATTTGTCTAGTTAATCTATTTGTGTATTTCAACGCTTTGTTAACTGAGGGGTTAGCATACACCCTATGAGCGACCAACCACCAGGTTTGGATTCGATTACTAATAGAAGCACATAGATCAGTATTTCTTGATCTGGGTGTTTATTAATTTGGTATTTATTCAAGTAATTCGTATTTTTATGTATTAGTATCGTTGACTATAAGCATAATATTTTGCTTACTTTGGCGTTAGGTCAATTAGTGTAATTTTTCCATAGATATTTGATATTGATTTCCCCAATAATGCAAATTCATGGTCGCCACAGAGGCAGGGCGGTTGTGCTTTTTCGCAGCGCGTGTCACTTGTGCGGGGCGCGGGCGCGGCGGCCGACACTGCGGGCGTCGAGATCCGGCGTCCGGGTGCCGCGTTGCCATGGCGACGACACCGCGACACCCCCACACCACCCCAACCCAAAACCGCCCTTATAAACAACGACACACGGCCCACGGTTGCTCACTTATATACCACCCGAGGTACACAAGGGTCCCGATTACATAAGACGGTACGGTCAGGCGATGTAAATAACGCGAGATAACTTCGAGAGGGTCTAATGGAATAGGGAATCATGTTTTGGAAAGTGCCCCAGAGAGAATGTTCTCGGTTGTTAGCTGGGGCCCCTCAATGTTAAGTGAAAGTCGATATACGGATTACGTTGGAAATTTCATTATTCAAACTGTAAAGGCAATCTTTGGTGTACTATCTGTGGGTTAATTGAGGACTGACAGCTTTCCTTTGGATGTTTAACGATTAAGTAAACACTAATCCGTTTATAGTATACTAATAGCTTTATATGCTTTTGGGTATTTCGCTTTATTAAAACTTGAATTGGAAAATTATTTAAAATCTGATGAGGGTTAAGAGGGTACAATTAGTTTGAAGTTCCTGAAATTGTGCGTTGTCATCTGGACATATTCATCTTCGAATACTAAACATGTAACTTTAGGAAACACAATTAGTGGGTATCAAATGAATATTTGGTTCTCTCGCGACGGGGTTCCCACATACTAATATACAGATGAAGACTACATCTATATCTTTTAAATTTTAATCAAAATACTTATTTAAATAGAATTGGCGGAATATGTTTGTTAATAAATTGATGTGTAGTATTTTCACGCCCGTGTCCCCGAAGAGGTAGGCAGGGCACCCACAACTAGCCGCTCACACTTAATCCCACAATGTGATAGGTGTCACGCTTGTCACCAACTGGGCCCATAATCCAATTCTGGACAACGTTGATTTTGTTAGAAAATGTAATAAATACATTTTCTCTTTGTTTTTCGACTCGGGATCGAACGTGAGATGTGAAACATTATGTCCATCACCGGACCGCTATACTATAGTGTCGATTAACAAAAGTATTGAATTAATTTAAAACTAGACGTGTTATATAGCTCACATGTTTGAACCCATTAAAAAATCGGTTAAAAAATTCGCACACGTCACTCTCCAGTCTCCTATCTCCGTTCTCTACACACCTAAATTGTACCAAAAGGTTTCTCCGTTGCGACGTAAAAGAAGAAGAAACAAACACACTTACGCATTTACTGTATTTTGAATTAGGGATGTAACGGAGGTAGTTTAAGAGGAAACAGAGTCGAAGTTTTTAAATTTGATTTTTCGAAATTGGAACTGGAGTCGTAGGCAATATCAGAAGTAATGACAAAAGGATATGTTTTATTCGAAAGCAGGCTTAGGCAATGACAATAAAAATACCTGTTTGCAATTTAGAAAATTAAAACAAGCTAATTGATTCCAAAAGTAGTGTACGAGATTCTCAAAGCAACATGCGTGAACCTTTCGTAACGGTTGATGTAGCTAATGCCGCTATTTAAAATGCTTAGCATCTTCACGCCCATATCCCCGAAGACCTAGGCAGTGGCACAACCAGAGCATCCACGACTAGCCGAAGACACTAAGTTCGACAATGTGATAAGTAGCAAGTCTATCGCCAACCGGGCACATTTCCAATCCCGAGCAACATTTTTTTTAGTACAAAATTGGAAAATCCCAATTTTCTTTTTGTTGTCCGACGCGAGAATGGAACCCGGGACCTCCTGCAGTCAAGCCCAACAGCTAAACCGCTAGACCACAGAGGCGACAATTTTAAAATGCTTCAACGTCCGATCCAAAAGCATCGGATCCGAAGGCGTAAAAAAAATTGAAGTCGAATCTCCGTAATATCTTTACCCAGATCTATATAGACATCCATGTTCATCACGTAATGTCTGTCCTGTGTTGTCCTCTCGGGATTGGGTAATCGAATCAGGTCGATATCAGGTCCCAGTCGAGCGCTGTCGATGTTCAGCATACCTATTGGTGTGTGCTATTTATTGGTCGATCGACTATCATTTAATGGCAATTTAATAAATTACTTTTGAAACTTCTCTCACCGTCTTCTTAATAAACATAGACTAAAATATTCGTAAGATTCAATTTGGTATTATAGTCTTTATTACTTTATGATATAGACTTTGTATGAAAAGGGTTGTTAATGTGGAGGAAGCTAGGCAGGTTTGCAAGGATCATGAGGTATGGCACTCGGTACTCTCTGCCTAACTCGTAAGGGAATTGCCGTGAAGATATGTATACATATGTATGTATATATTATACTATATATCAACATAACATTATTCTTACCTGTTATTTGTCTATTGATAAGGCAAGTAAGTAAGAGTAAGAAATTCCTATGAATAAATTCAAAGAATTGTATTTTTAACATACTTGAATATTTCGTGAAGTGTGATTAATTGCACATGTATTACAAATCGTATTAAAAAATATTTTTCAAATTCTTCCTGTATTACTTTTCAAATAAAAATGTTTAGAAAATAAATTAGAAATTTATATTCTGTTACTCGGACCCATGAACTGTGGTTTAGGTATCAGCCAATGATCATGACATAATAAAATCCTATTAATATTATAAATGCGAAAGTTTGTAAGTATGTATGTATGGATGTTTGTTACTCTTTCACGCTCGAATGGCTGAACGGATTTGTCTGAAATTTGGAAGACAGATAGATTGTGACCTGGATTAACATATAGGCTATTTTTAATCCCGATCGCACACCGGGTTTCTGTGAAAACGCGGGCGAAGCCGCAGGTAGCAGCTAGTATTTAATATATCTGACGACCCATGAACACGGTGATGTAAAATACAGAAGTTTTTTTTTTTTTTTCGAAATGACTACTGTTGTGTACGTCTATTGACTTTAACAACGTCACCGGGCTAGACCGTCTAACTCAGCTCTGTTTTTGAATGAAATACCTACAGCCGAGCAGTGCGTCATCGCGCGATAGGGCTACGCACCTTCAGTGATACGCAACATCTGCCTATTTGAATGTTTTTCTTATTTTGTGATCGTAAATATTATATTTTTAAAACAAATAAAAATCGTTTAATAAATAGTAAATGTTGTGTATTGTGCATGTGGTGTTTTTGATTACCAAATTTAATAGAAATCTATTTTAACCGCTCAAATGAAGCTCAAAAACACCAAAAGGTAGTCTATAATTGTTCTTTCTTATATTAAGTAAATACTTGGACTTTTTATATCTTACCTACCTACTGGTTACAAATTAAACAAAACGCGATTACATCGACCGTTCTTTACTCCGAGGCAACCGCTAATGATGGACTACCAAGTGCATACTGACCGCGAGAGGCGTTGCGTTGCCATAAACGTGTTTTCGCCCGTTCGTATGAAGATAGAGATATTATATAACCGTGCCATTGATCTTATGTTATAGTTAGTGTTGTATTTGAAAAATGTTAAAAAAAATACACAAAGTTCGAATTGCTTGGTACGACCTCATGTCATATCACTACATAGTATAAAGCAAAGTCGCTTCCTCTGTCCGTATGTCCCTTTGTATGCTTAAATCTTTAAAACTACGCAACGGATTTTAATGTGTTTTTTTTAATAGATAAAGTGATTGAAGAAGAAGGTTTGTATGTATATTTCATAACCGTGCGAAGCCGGGGCAGGCCGCTAGTTATGGATAAATTCCTAAAATTGATCAAATCTATCATGAGCATTGACCCTAAATGTTTTAGCAAGGAAGTTAGTGGTTCTTACTATTTGGAATTGAGACGAATCCAAAAATGAAATGTTACTGAAGACGGACTTTGCTTTTAGATAAAGAGTATTATTAATGACTAGCTGCTACCTGCGGCTTCGCCCGCGTTTTCACAGAAACCCGGTGTGCGATCGGGATTTAAAATAGCCTATATGTTAATCCAGGTCACAATCTATCTGTCTTCCAAATTTCAGACAAATCCGTTCAGCCATTCGAGCGTGAAAGAGTAACAAACATCCATACATACATACTTACAAACTTTCGCATTTATAATATTAATAGGATATTCCAAAAAGGACATGAATTACTGGTTTGAAACTACAAAGCGCCATCACCTGACGAACAAAAAAAGTAGGAAGGTCTTTGGCGCCGTCGTGAAAGAAGATGGTCGTAAATTTTTCGTAATTATTGAATTTTGTGTATATTATGACTAAAATTAGTTAATTTAGGTGGCAATTAGTTGTCAAAATTGTTAGTCTTTATTCATTTACCAAATAATCTTAAAATTAAAAAAAATGACGATAACCCTCGGCGAAACCTACACACACATGGATACATCCCCTCCTCCTTTTCTGTTTTTCGTCTGGGATAAAAAGTAGAAAGTTGGTTTTGAAATAATTCCGGTAGCTTTACATAAATGCCACATACCACTTCCAGATCAATTTTAATTTTGAAAAATCTTTTATGAAACACATAAATATTATTCTAAAGAGAACAAGTAACTCCAATGTACATTGTATAAATAGTATAAGTATACATAGTCTTATAAATTATTATCAAACAATCAACAATTTTTATATTAAACTAAACTGTCATTTAAAAACTATTTTACTAAATCATATTCTCGTCTGACAGTTTTGTCAAACCCGTCGGCTGTGGTTATCTGTAACAAATTGAAAAAACGATCAAAGGAGAAGTTAGGCAAGTCGAAGTCGAAGCTACAACATAGGTAGGCAAAGTATATCGTGTATAAATAAGCTACCACATGTAAATTTAGGATGAGTTTTACCGAATTCCGTGCAGCGGTTGTGTTTCGTGCGTATCTTTAAATGCTTTTTAGGATACTCTTTAGTTTATTCCCATGTTGTTCCTGGGTGTTTAGAACTGATTTCCAACCAACAAGAGGCGAGCATTAATTTGTTTACTACAAACACTATGGCTAATACTGGTAAGCTTTTGCATTGACTCTACCGGAATTTACCTATTAGTGTCTCCATTAAGGTGATGCGTTCCATTGTCACATTTCGACTTGGAGAATAAAATAACCTATTTTAATAGAAATACGTTTAGTACAAATCATTATTAAATTTGCAATTTACACTTGGTACTAGATACTCTCGTCCTACCCCTCAATGCAAGTCCGTGAAGGTAGATATGTATGTTAAACAAATAAAGGTAGATATGTAGAAAAATGTAGGCTTAGGATTTTAAACTTAAATCGTCGCCAATTAATAACATTTTTAATTATTTATACGGGATACTCACGATCTCTTTTTATTTTATTTGTCGATATTTCGGCCTAGTTGCATAGGCCGTGGTCACGACGGGACATAATATCGACAAATAAA
>NJDC01000691.1:47038-62752 GCA_002245475.1 Calephelis virginiensis | reverse complement strand
GTTTTGAATATGATATTGACAAAAAGTTTTCGACTAATGTATTACTGTGGACTTACTCTTTAATCTCAACTTCACTCCAATTGGAAAGTGGAATCGGATATGTAATTTTAGGTACTCAGTCTAGAAAACAATACTAGTAAGTGATTAACATTTAGATAATGATAAACAATTTATTGTTTTATATTTTTTTTTAATTTGGATTTGAAAAAATTAAGTTTATCGAAATAATTAACATAAATTTAAATTTTACCTTACTTTCAATTGATTGACATTCGAATGCAATCTATATATTAATACGTAATGCCAAAACTTTGGACCCCTTTTTACGAAAATTGCGCGGACGCAGGAGTATAAAATTTGGCACACTTATAGTTTATGTGTAGGAGAAGTGCAGAACGCTAATATTTTTCAATAATAATGCTTAAAAAAGTACATATCAATAAATGAAACATTACCGACACTACCATGCATTTGACACACATAAACAAATATATTGATGATAACGATAAAAAATCATAGATGGCGCCCTAAAAAGTTTGTAAACAAAGTAGATGGTCTTAAGAAATGAAGATGGCGTTCTTATCAACAAGATATTAAAATTTATTATGGCTATTCATAGTTAAGACAAGACGTCTGTTGGGTCACCAAGTATTAGCTTGGGTTGACTTCTTTTTGAGCACGTTACTAATAGTTGACCTTTCAATTAATTTAACTTAGTCAAATCTAAGAATAATATTTTCTACCTTAAATTATTACCTTACTACCATCTGCCTTTGTTTCATCAAATTCTTGGCCTGGAGTGAACTCGATGTTTGTGTTGACCAACTTCGACTTAAAACTATATGTGTAAGTGCCATCCTCGTTTCGCACCAGACACTGCACTGGCCTCAAAGCTAAGGCTGCCTTTCGTGCGATATAACTAACATCTAAAAACAATTTCAATGCAAATAAATTACTTGCTTCGTACCATTTTAATTTCTCAACCATCAAGAAAGTGTCTATCTACCAGCCCACGATACTATTAGATACCTATAAGTAGGTTCCCAAAGTGGGCGATAACGCCCCCTGGAAGCCTAGAGGGGGGCGGTATAAATCTTGAAAAAAATGTTTTTTTTTAAACTAGGCGCAACAAATATGTTATTGAGGTTATTGACAAGAAAAAAACGAGGGGGGGTGGGCGCTACAAAACAACTGATTTTCAAAGTGGGCGTTACATGAAATAAGTTTGGGAACCTCAAATGTATACGAACTAAACAAAAGCAAGAAATCAACTACCTATTCTCATTTAGCATGATCTAGGATTAATGTACTGTGAGTGGAACTACTGTCACTGATTTTACTCCTTAGTTTACGATGATTGAAGCGGCGTACTTCTTATGCCCGGTTATATTCAAGAAACATGTCGTTTGGATTACGGATGGTGGCTTTTTCTACTACTATATTCTCGTTTTCGACAGTTAACTCTGAACATTTTTTTAAAAAATGAGTGACGCTACGTTACTTTTGAGCAAACTACGAATGGTCAAACTAACGGATTACGTTTCGTTGATTAAAGGAACCGGACATAAAGTATTTTCAAAGTTAAATACGTGAGTGTTTTAGGAAATAGTGATAGTCGTGGGTGCCCTAGTTGTGCCTCTACTTAATTCTTCGGGGATATGGGCGTGAAGGTACTTACTTTATTATATAACATATACACGTAACATTAGATCCCAGTCACATGTTAGCGACACACCAGTAACATCTATGCTACTGATGCGTCTGTAGATTACGATTGTCCCTTATTATAAAGGAAAACCTCCTGCTTTATCTCTAATATATAATTAAACTAGCTGTTACCCGCGGCTCCGCTTGCTATAAATTAAAAACTTACATTTTAATTTATAGCAAGCGAAGCTACCTATCCTAAATTTCGAGTTAGATCAAACTGCACACAGTGTGTTAATATTATTAAAATCGGTTAAGTAGTTTAGGACAAACACCGTGACAGGTAATTAATATGTAGAAAGATTACAGATGAAATATTGACAAAACAGAGAACAGACAGAAAATATGTAGATTGATGGAAGTATCCGGTGAGACCAAAGTTGATATTCCACAGTCAAATCGTTCGGGTTATGTCCAACGGTGGTATTAAGAGTTTCCCGAATCGCCTTGTTTGTAAAAAAAGAGTAATGAATGTGGAAAAACCTAGGCATATGCAAGGATCGTGATATTTGGCACTCAATATTCTCGGGACTCGGCGTGAAGATATATATATATGTGAATGATAAAATGCTTACCGGTATACACTAAATATTCTTCGAAATTCTCTTTAGACACAAGTACATACTCTTTACCAAAGTAAGGTTCCATTTTACGTCAGTACTCAACGAGACTGATTGCAACATAGCACTATCAAATAACATATTAGATAATACCTTATCAGTTATCAGTAGTCACAGTAAGCAATGATAGATATGACTTAATATTATCACTGATAAAAATATTTAAAATTTTTGCTAATTCAAAATTTATGCATTTATTAAAAGTTTAACAATACTTAATTTATTGCCCCCTTACTAGTGAAAGTTACGCGCCCGTTGATCTGGTGTGTAACTTTATTTTTTGTTAGCAAAAATTAAGTTACACACCAGATCAACGGGCGCGTAAGTTTTATTAGTATGTGGGTTCGTTACCAACAGTATATACAGTTTGACGCAACTTTCATATATAAAAATCAAAAAAATTAGTTTGCTGTTTTTATTCACCTAAATGTGACACATGTCACTTTAAGTAAAGTTCATACAAAATTCGGGTTTGCTATGGAAGTCCCGCCTCTTATTACGTAGTATTTATATACCCTTTACAAATGTTATATACACTGGTGCTGTTTTACGTATTACTTATAATTTTTTATTTTATAAATAGCCTACCGGTTTCGCTTATGACAGCATCATCGGTGCTAAAACTTAAACTATACATTTATCTCATTAATTGATACACTACACTACATTGTTCTCATTTGTCTTTATGTTTTTTTATGTTTGTTGATATAGATAGTAATACTATATCAATTATTGAATGGATTTTCAAGATTATTTTTTCGTGAGATTCAGATCGTGATACAAAGATGGTCCCATATTAATTTGATCAAGTTCCGGCTAGTGGTTTTTGTACTATCTATAAGTTATAAAAAAAATGAATCCCCATTTTGCTTGGTTATCTCATCATGCCTGAGCGGATGGACTAATTTCGCTATTTTTTTTTGTTGGTTTTAATTATTTAAAGGATAAGGATCTCATGAATAAAAAAACCGAGAAAAACAGGGAAAGTGGGAAAATAATTGTTTAATCCGTACAAAGCTGTTAACGTCAAGCGATACGAAGTTCACCGTGTCGGCTGCACTATAGTAAAAGTTACATATATAATTAAATATACATGAAACATTTTTGAAAACAATGCTACGTATTTTACACATACCTAATACAGAACCCAAAATGAGAGTTATTTATTTTTTTGTCATCTCTTGAACCGACTTCGCAAAAAGGTTATGTATGTTCGTTTTGAGAGACTCGGAGGTAAATTGATTTCTTCGTCTTTTCTAAACCGTTTTTTTTATTTGAAAGAGCGTGCTTTCGAGGTAGTCTTATTGCCCCCAAATCTGAAGTTGAAGTTAAATATTTGTGACAAAAATTTATTACAAATTTATTTAAGCATTTTATCATATGCTACTACTTGTGGCGTGCAAATGTTTTAATGTAAATAAAAAATAATTATTTAATAATATAATATTACATATGTTTTAATATTCAGTTTTTTTTTTCAAGTTTAATACAATTTGAATTATCCTTTATTAATTATAAACAAATTTAAAATGTATATGAATTTAACCCTATCTACCATAAACTACCACCGTATTCAAAGCTAGCCAGTCATGAGAAGAAACGCCAAAACACACTTATCGGCAATTGCGATTTCTGGAATTATAATAGGCACATTAATATATTTAATGATAATCCGAGTGAAATCGAGGAAAATACCTAATTTTTGAGTACGTAGATGATTTACTTGTTGAAATAGAGGTCGGATTTTGCAGTTTTACAGGACTGCTGAACAAATTTTTATGTAACAGTAGCTTATACTCGTAGCACACATATTGATGTGTGATATCCCAAACATAGATTTGGAATACTTTATACTCCGGGAAAATCTTTGTTTCAAAAATTGCGAAAAGACACTTCAAGTTTTGTACAAAGTCGCGGCTAGTATTTAATAATTGCATATTTTTTGTTTCTCTGTATTACGCAGGTAATAATGAAAGTGAAATCAGTTTTTTTGGCTTTTTGGACTATTATCCTAAAGCCGATTTAACTCAAATTTGGCATAAATTTTGTTTCTTGTGGCTACGTATGATACACAATTGCTGTCGTTTTACAATGCTCTTTAATGTCCCATATGAGTATGGGTATCAAATAATACAAATTATCATAAAGAGCCCCTAAATATATATAAATGGATCCCCATTTCGCGTGGTCATCGCATCACGCTAGAACGCGTAAAAAAATTACGTACTCAGAATTGTGTATCTATAGGACATAACTACCCGCGTTAACGGGTTCGAAAGGAATTAAAAATTTCGCCACGGGACTTGAATCCTCAGTAGCTCAATTGGTTAGAGCATTCGTCGGCTTGAGTCGAAAGGTAACAGGTTCAAATCCTGTCTGGGGCGAAATTTTTTCTTTCTTTAAAATTTATAGAAAATTTTTCCCGCGTTTATTTTTTTCAGTTTTGGTAGTTAAATTATTTGCCATGATTTTGTCTGCTCACATGCAGTTGATGTTGACGATAGTTTTTAATTCCTTTATTCGTTAAACTAGTTCTAATTCATGGTTGGCTAATTTCCAGGTGACAAGAGCATATATGATGATATCGCAGATTTGCCTGATGTTGGTCTTAGCGTCAAGCTTCCAGGACATAGAGGTAGCCCGGAAGGTAATCTAATTTATTTAGCTTTTAAATAGTGTTAGTCGGCTTATTTCATATTATTAGTCGTAAATTTTAAGCTAAAACAAAGCAAGCCTAGGTGATATATAGGCCTGGCCGCCTGGTTGATAGGCAGCCTAGGATAGACACAAAACAAATGCCTAGTCCAACACGAAAGATCAGAGTAAGAAAGGACGAGCAAAAGACTAACTCTCTAACTAAACGTCAGAAATAGCAACGCGATAAAAAAAACTGTCTACTTGGGTTTAGGCTCCGTAATATTATTTTAATATTTATTGTTTATGACAGATGTTTTTCATTAGGTAAATAAGTAGACTAATTTCTTATTATAAAGAAATCCACGTGAAGCATCTAGCATGTCGATCACCAACTGAGCGAGTTATGTTAACCCATTGTCACAGTACTTCCTAGGAGTACTGCTGGCCGAACATACTTAAATGCGGAGTGACACCCACTAGACGAAAGATGTGTTATACCTTTCAAGAATTCATCACATACTTGTAATCCTATGCTAAATAAAAGTAAATTTTGCGGTTGCATTAGTTCAAAATGGCGACAGGAACAATGACGCCATTACCGGTATTACGATGCTCGCATCCTCTCTCCCTAATGATAGTATTGAAAGCGAAGCGATCCTCCCTTAATGTCACCTCACCAGCGTACTGCGTTTATGCTTCGTCAACTGAAAAAAAAACATTTTGTTATAAATCTTCCAACTTTTTGTCTTCTAAGCTATATGAAATGAAAAAGGAAATTGTTGTTTCAGTCATGTTTTATGATACTAAAGATCTACTTCTTCTATTGACATATTTTTAAGGTTTATGCAAATAAGCGGAAAGGCTGCGGAAAAATCATAATAATAAATTATGTATATATAATAACAAGCAGACTCGGCCACGCATTGGTTTGCCTCAGGTTTTTGTTATGTTTCTTTATAGTGTCATATGAAAAATAAATAACTTGCAACAAAATAGTATTTCGGCAATAAATTTAGATGTAAGCGAACACCACAAGTTAGTTCAAACGGCAAAAGGTGTACAATTTTTTTGAAACGCGGCTTAGCACTTTAGGAGTGTCTTTTTTATTTTATTGAAAATTATTTTATATTAAATTAATTAATTTTAAATAGAATGCCTTTTTTTATCTAGAGGCTAGTATACATGTATGTACTACCAGCGTCGACGGCTAATTTCGGTTACGTACGAACATATGTGTGTGTATTTCTGGTTCTAGTTTTTAATTTTAATTTGCTTTCTTTGATGTAAATAAATTCGTGTAAATTAAGTGGTTAGATAAATACAAATAGTAACAACCATTTGCGTATGTATTAGAAAAATGTATGTATGTGTGTATTCTGTAAAAGTGTATTTTTATGAGTGCGAAAAATGTAGTACTTACGTGCAACATTTTCAATTAGTTACATCATCTTTAATTTATATGTAAGGGATTTTATTTAACTCTTCTAATCCTGCCGGGAAAAATATTTTCTATTTTAGATGGAAGGGTCACTTTTATACTTGCGTGGCTCAAAACGAATGAAGTGGATAAGATAGCGACATATTCATTTTCATATTCGATTGCTCGCTATACTTTAATATGAAAATGAGCACAAGTAAAAAAGTTTTATTGTTATCAATTATTGTTATTAAATAATAAATTTAATAATGAAAACCTGTCAAAAGAAAATCCTCAACCGCTACTGTATTTTACTCCAATATGCGTTTGCCTCATAACACTATTCAAAAGTATAAAAGTTTTTCAACTTCAACGTTTTACATAGGGACGTTTACATTGACAATAAATGGAATAAATTGGCGTGATTGGTATATAAATATTGTGATATACCTTTTCATTTATATTTATTTTATTGAAATCGACAATTTATTAGTGTGTTGTGAATCTCTAGGTAAACATCACAGAAATGACAGAGTTTTATTTATCTGAAACCGAGTATTGCCTCGGTTCCAGATATTTGCCTCAATACGCATATTGAGTATCTCTGTTTAAAGTTAACTAGCTTACGCCCCCGATTTTGCTCGCGCAGAACTAGTTTGTTATATGATTATATTTTAATATATGGTATGGTCTTTAAATGTATCTTACAACTTACTAAAAAACTCTTAAACTTACAAATATTTCACACTTATTAATGTACATTTTTATTTTATTTTTTATAGTGCTTAAATTTTCTCGAATTGTAAACGTTTTTGTTTAATTTCAATAACGGTGTGTAAGAATCGTTTAAAAGCTTTTAGAAGACAAATAAAATCAGTAAATTTGTTCTTTATTATCATTAAGTTTCATGTACATATAGACTTAACGTTTTCAAATTATCTAAACATTCTACTTACGTTATATAACAGAATTGGAGCTACAAATATCTCATGGATGTCAGTGGAATGATGATAATATTACGGCAATTTCGGGTTGGTAACCCAAAATTATAATATCGGACGGCTAGGATCCAATATTGGCATAGTTTCTTAATATTTAACATTATATTTAATAAATTGTTACATAAGTTTCTAAAACATCTTCAAAGTCCATATACCTATACAAGATGAAATACAGAAAATGGTACGTTGTTTTAACCGACCCTAAAAAAGGAGGAGGTGCCCAATTCGACTGTATGTTTGTTACGCTTTACACTATTACCTACTAGGCAAATAGCAAACCGTTTTTGATGGTTCTTTTATAGAAAGATAGTTCATCAATTATGAGGTCGTCAAAATAAGTGAAAAATTTATGCGTTATTATTTACACCTCAAAACCCACTAGCCAGATCATGATACAACACATTTGCTATCTCTCGAAAAAAGAATGATCAAATTGCAACGTGGTACCAATGAATGGTTGGAGACGGCTGGACCTGGAAGCATATTATTGGTATAGAATCTAATTTTAGTTCTGCTGAGCACAAACTAAACTAATTTTAAAACAAAAATAAAAAGATGGAACATTTCAGAAATTCCAGATTAGTTCAAACTCTTGACATGTCATCTCGTGACGTTTTTACATAAAGTTTTCCGAAGTGTAGATTAAAAGTCTACAGAAATGTCATGTACAAACTAGTCTGACGGCACTAAACGTGTTTCGTCTCTTTCTAACTTAAAATTAATATACTTATTTTAATCGCCTCTGTGGTCTAGCGGTCCGGGTGTTGGACTTGACTACATGAAGTCCCGGGTTTGGGTTCGAATTCCGGGTCGGCCAACACAAAGAAAATTGGATTTTTCCAATTTTCTAATAAAAAAATTTTGGTCGGGATTGGAAATGTGCCCGGTTGGCGATAGGCTTGCCACCTATCACATTGTGGGACTTTGTGTCTTCGGCTAGTCGTGGGTGCTTTGGCTGTACCTCTGCCTACCTCTTCGGGGATATGGGCGTGAAGATACTACTTATTTTAAAAGTATTTATGTAATAATATATAAATATATGTAAGATAACTTAAAATTTGCTTAGTACGCTGCAAAATTGTGATTATGATTCAGACATTTGTGAAAACTATTTGATTTTTCTTTTCAGATTCATGCAACGATGGATTGGTTGGAATACACAAACGAAGGAAACTCAATAAGAACGATGTACCCGAAAACTTAGAAAGGGTCACTATGGACGCCCAGCTAACACCCGAGAAAACCGAAACCAAACCCGACCAGAAGACCCCCGAACATATCAGGTTGATTGACAATTTCATTTTCTATTAACTATTGGTAAAAGGGGGAGAGGTTACACCTTCTATTTTATCATCTTAAAAATTGGATGTTTGAATCCTGTGGCCACTTTTCCTAATTAGTACCACCGACCTATCTTTTCGTACTACCATAGTGTCAGTACTCGCC
This sequence comes from Calephelis virginiensis, assembly GCA_002245475.1. Lineage (NCBI taxonomy): Eukaryota > Metazoa > Arthropoda > Insecta > Lepidoptera > Riodinidae > Calephelis > Calephelis virginiensis. The sequence goes on along the minus strand of NJDC01000691.1, from coordinate 53,924 downwards.
ATTGTCGTGTCGTTTATATAGAGTAACAGTCCAACTTAGAGAATATCCGTTTACTTTTTTTTTTACGAAGCAGGAAGCAAACGCATCACGAACCGCTGCAACACCAGAAGTCTCACAGTTGTTCTTTTGACTGCCAATTCCGAAACTCTTGTCATTAATAATTAATTCCACGACGGTATGGGGCGAAGCAGAAAATCTCTACGAAATCGCATTTATCAATAGTTTAGACTTCTCACGCGATATTCAGATTTTCACCTGTTAACCTTTCTGTCCTATAAAAGTTGACGTTCCTTTCTGTCCTATAAAAACTGAAGTACAATAGTCTTGCGGGTAGGGATCCAATGCCTTGCTTATTCATGGCGCCATAAAGATAGTGTCATGTTCCGGTCTGTATATTATATGTAGCACCCCGGCCACAGGACAGCAACGCACCTATAAAATCTATGGTACCATATCAAGAGAGTCATGTGCTTGTTTGCTGTCTAATGCCATAAAAAATAAACACCAGATATGACTATGGTGAATAAAGTCTTAGATTGGCCCTTGCTATTGTGCAGCTAGAAAATTAGGCTCTTTTCAAATAAGGTCACCGGCTACCCTGGTAAAAGTGCTTGTATTTGTGAATGTGTTTCTGTGTATTGGTGTTGTTGACTAACACCAAGCTAATAAATGCTTTACATCAATTGTTCTAAGATATATTATATTGTGTGCCCGATAGGCTGAAAGGTTAGTGTCATTTATTCTGAAAATGTAAAGCACTGCAAAGGTTGCAGTAAATGATTTAATAATGGTCATGCTAGTTGGTGCAGTTAATTTCGTGATATCAGATTGTACCCCATAAGGGGCTGATTCCGTATCTTTTTAGTGATTATTACTGGGTAAAGTGTACATCAAATAGCTGTCAAATGACGTGTTTTATATTTGCTATCTCCATTGACCAACAGAAATAAGATGGAGATAGCAAATACAAAACACGTCATTTGATAGCTATTTGATGTACAATTTACCCAGTGATAATCCCTCAAAAGATTCTGAATAGCCCCGGTGGTAATAATTTAAAAAATCGCAATGCGCTGATCACGTTTTATGAACAAACGGTAACTGTAGAAGTGCACTTTTATTGGTGGTTTCGTAGTAAAACTTTTTAATTTATATGTTTGGGTTTATTTAACGAAAGTATAACAATTATTTAGTATAATAATTTGTGTGTAAAACTAGGTGGTGGTATAATAATTTACAAAATTATAGACTATACCTACTTTATTAATGTGTAAGAAACAGGTTGATCAATATGTGAGACTGTATGTACTGTGTATTTAATACTGGCCGACCCGTGCCCACTTCGTTGGCCGAAAAGCGTGTAATGTCCTCCGATTTTCTTCAATTTTGTTTAAATATCCTATTATTTTTCATTGATTTTTTTACGATATTAAAATACAACCTTCTAGCTGTTTACCAGAGACTTCGTTGTCGTAGAATAGTAACAATTTTCACACAAACTTTCTTCTTCTGTTTTAGTCTATTGGGGAATGTTTTTTGGCGGCTTAGCCGTTAAAACGTAACAGACAGATAGATAGACAGACACACTTTGACATTTATAATATTAGTATGGAAATTGGATACCACTACTGAATAGTGCAGCCTTCTGTTAGTAAAAGAAGTTTCATAATTGGATCATTGTTTCCGAAGATTACTCCCTTTCAAACACAAAGTTAGAAACTTTACCTCTGTATAGTATTGCTAGCTGTTCCGCCCTACCATGAACGCATATAACAGTATTATTTCAATAATACTGTTATATGTGTATATATTGTCATCAGAGAAAGACAACCTTATGATGTATAACATAAAGTTGCGTATAAAGGTGGACCTTTAGCAAGATAGAAATAATGTTATTTTTTCTAGTTTCCTCGCGGTCGAACGGAATAAAAAGTATCCTATGTCCTTCTCCTTGTTCAAAACTACATCCCAATCAATTTTCAGCTAAATCAATGCAGCCATTCTTGAGTTATAAACAGTGTAACTAACACGATTTCTTTTATATTTTAGATTAGTATGGTATGTGTGTATGTGCGTGTATGTTATTGTATTTGTTACCCATAAATGTAATTGGAAACCTGGTACTAAGTTTAATAACTTGATCGAGGCTTTATTGTTGTACGTTTTATAGCAATTAAATAGTTTGTTGTTGCATATTTTGTAGTTACTAGTGGTCGCCCATTGGTGGAAATTCGACCATAATAAATTTTAATATCTTGTTGATAAGAACGCCATCTTCATTTCTTAAGACCAACTACTTTGTTTCCAAACTTTTTAGTGCTCCATCTGTGGTTTTTTATCGTTGTTTGTGTGTGTCAAATGCATGGTAGTGTGGGTAATGTTGTATTTATTGATTTAATGTAATTTATAATCATTATTATTGAAAAATATTAGCGTTCTGCACTTCTGCTACACATAAACTATAAGTGTGCTAAATTTTATGCTCCTGCGTCCGCGCAATTTTCGTAAAAAAGGGTTCAAAGTTTTGGGATCACGTATTAATATATAGATTATATAGTTTATTGCTGTAAGTTTTATAGGACTTACTTATGTATGCTCTTTTAACGGTACTTGTGGTATACTCAAGATTTTAAATTTGAAATCATATAGCCGAATAATAGTCCCAGACATAATTTTAATTCATTCTGTTCTAATGGGCTAGAAGCGTCGATTTCTATATACATATGTTACGTAATATTATATATTTAGTTTTATTTTTAAGTATGATAGCTATTAAAAATAATTCGTAAATCAGCTTTCTTCATATGAGACTTAAACAGAAGTAGCTAATTTACAAATTAAGGTATCGCTATGCTTAATTATTGTAGAACTAGCTGAAGCGATAGATGTCCTAATGGATTCCGATTTCTCATATTACCTTCTCCTGACAATAACTAACAAAACAAAAACAAATTAACAAAATTGATCCTCCCGATCATGCGTGATGCGATGACCAAATGAAATTTACACAAAAATGTTTTTTTAAGTACATAGGGAAGCTATAAGGTATAATATGCTTAATTATTGTTAAACTAGCTGACCCGACAGACGTTACACTGTCTTCACTGTGAATATTGTATCAAAATAAACTTTTTTTTTCTCTCAAAAACTTTATCCTAACAATAATTCATACAACAAAAAAATAAAATCGAAATTGTTCCTTTCGTTCACGCGTAATGTTAAGACCAAATGAAATAGAGATTAGTATAAGATAGATATGTAGAATACTTTTATTTGTATATTCGTTTTGTAATTTTCTTATAAAACTCACAAATTATATATTTCTTATACGTTTAATAGTTACATTTTGGATAGTAGCATGTGTAAAGTATGTGTAATGTATCTTAGTTCGCATGTTTTTTTTTAAATTGGTGATGGGTGTCATCGGGTTGGTTACAGAGACTTGTATGGAAAAGTCGAGAACCTTCGCATAAGGACATCAATAATTGTTGATTGCAGCCTACCGACTATATACTACGGAGCACGCACACACAAGCAGCTGCAGCAAGTTGTCAAGGAGTTCAAAAGGACCAGCTATTGTGGAGAAGCGCCTATGACGATACTGTCAAGTAGAGATAACAGTTGTATACGGGAGTTTGACCGCAGTCAGTGGAGTTCCAAGAATGATATGTGCAGGGAGTGTATAAAGGTAGTTAATTTTACTTACAATTTTTTTGTTGAGTACATAGCAAACATGCAGGCGTCTAAGTAAGAAATAAATGTCGGTTATTGACGTCCAAAATTTTGCTACGTATTTTTATTTTAGCACTTGCCCTGTGCGTTAACGGGTTAGAAAGGAATTAAAAATTTCGCCACGGGACTTGAATCCTCAGTAGCTCAATTGGTTAGAGCATTCGTCGGCTTGAGACGAAAGGTTACAGGTTCAAATCCTGTCTGGGGCGAAATTTTTTCTTTCTTTAAAATTTATAGAAAATTTTGCTGTTGTGACGCTTCGATCATGGGCAAGTCTACCGTATACCATAAACTCTAATACGAACACTGACGCTATGAGATAAGACGAAAGTACCAATCCGGGCCAGCTTCTGCACAGCACTCGACCACCTAAGACTGACTGCATTAGTGCAATACTTTTTTACCATCGTTTTTACTTTCTCTTTACTTTTTTACTTAATGTTCTGTATTCAGTTGTCTGTAATTTAGTTACCAAGAGCTGGAGTACGAAATGTATCACGGAAAATCACAATTGTTGTTGCAAAAGCTTTGAGGTTTTTTTAAAAACAAGGTTTAAACAAAAGGTGTGTTAATATACAGGCTAACTTTCAATCGACCGGCCAAATTTTAATATAAGGGACTTAAAGCTAAAATGATAATGCGTTTTAAATATTATTACCAAATTGTTATATTTGCTGTTATAAACATTCATTTAATAGTCCGCAAAAATACTTCACTTGTTGTCTCGCTACGTTCTACCGATTCAAGCCGTCACCAGCTTGCGGAAGCAATGGCGGTCGTCGGAAATAAGTGCATTGCTTTGTTAACGTTATAACCATGCATTTTGTATTTTGCGTAGGATAAAAAATATAATTTGTATTGTTTTTTATTTTAATTATTTCATAGATCGAAAAGGTCATCGATTCCAAACCGTCTGTCAAAATTTGGCTGGTTCTTTAAATGTAACCCTGTATATCATATTAGAAGTCGCATATCCTATATTATCCTTCGAATCGTATTTTTGTTACTATACAAATATTAAAATGTGTTTTTATAGCACAGGGTTGTCTGGCGGAATCGCTTGTTTGCTGACGAAATGTCACAGTCTGGTATCAGTTCTTATACTGTTATTTTCAAATTGCAGTTTATCCAAATCTATAACATTTAGATTAGAGAAAACTTCTGCAGTGGATACTAAATAGTAGTATTTTTTAATTAGTAAAATTATTATGCGGTGTTTTCGATTAAACCTTGTATAACAAATAAATAAATCTGATCTCATCAGAAGAAAAACCGCAATTAATTTGTTAATAACCTTTCAGAAAGTCAAGAAACAGAATGAAAAACTTGAAGGTGAAACCAATTGCAAATACTTTGACAATAGAAGAGCTCTCCACCACAGGGTCCTGCCGGCGGCGTTTGACCTCAAAGATCTGATTTCGGCGGGTGAAGAGCTAATAGCCTGTCCGTATTTCGCAGCTCGAGACATGGCTGCTGCTGCTAATATTATCTTTTGCCCTTACAACTATCTGATAGAACCAGGAATAAGGAATAGCGTGAGTATCTTCTATACTTGCCTTCCTAAATCTTAACCACCCGTTAATGTGGTTAATAGTTATACAGTATAGTATAGCTTAATACGATTGTAATTTCTCTTTGACTCGTCTTGCTCTTTGCTGTGGCCAACGTACACCCACAAGTGAATTTGTCGTAAATTATCAGTTTGGTGTAAAAAGTTTTGTTGATGTTTGAGAGCACAGGAAAGTGTCTTAAAATAATGCTTAAGGTAAACAACAAAGGAAATGTATTTTTATAAAACACACAGTTCACATAAACTTCTTTATTTTACTAGCGACTTCCTGAAAGTACATACAAACACATAGATTTTCATTTTTGAAGTGAAACTTCTTTAGAATCGTTGGGATTTCAAACCGGATGCAACGGAAAAACGGCAGGTAAGAGATACAAATACAAAAATATATATTCATCTTATTCTTTTGTCGATTCACTTTATTTAGAGATGTAAAGTTTGTTTGTTGCATGTTTTTTCTATGTCTCTTATAGAGAGAGATAGACAGAGATAGAGAGAGATAGAGATTGATAGACACTGATCGAGATTGATATACATTGATGGAGATTTATAGAGATTGAAAGACATTGATAGATTGATAGACATTGATAGACACTATAGATATTGATCGACACTGATAGATATTGATATACATTGATAGAGATTCATAGAGATAGATATACATTGATAAAGATTAGGAGAGAGAGAGATGATAGATATTGATAGACAGACAGAGAGAGAGAGAGAGAGAGAGTTTTACTTCTATCGTGTGTGAATCGCACACACGCCTTTTTTATGAAATTGGAAGGCAAACAAGCAGACGGATTTCCTGATGGTAAGAAATTCACGCCGCCTAGAGACACCGAAGGTAGTAATGGTGCGTTGCCAATCTGGGACCTGGATCTTAGGCCTCGAGCAAAAGTAAGTTTATCGGCTACCTTACCCTCCAAACCGAAACACGTTATGACCTTATGGCGGCAGGAATAGGTAAGGCGGTGGTACCAATCCTGATGAGTCACTGCGAAACTCTACCACCTAGTCAGATGTCACGGTATTAGTGACAGTAAGCCTATGCTCGCCTTATACGAGCTGCCTTTCAGGAAGGCAGATACAAACTCTTCCTCCCTTATAGTCATATGGCGGTTGATGTTTCTCGAACTCGGATCTTCAACGATCTAGCAAGCGGTTTAGCCATGAAAGCGAAATGGAGAAACAGACTTTACATTTGTTATGTAGTAGTATGAATATTATTTAGTTTTACAAGCTGTATTAATTATGTTCAATTTTTAATTAGTACAAGAGTTTACTATCTAAGGGACTGTTCATAGATTGCGTTAGACGTTTTTAAAGTTAATTTTACTCTCTTTATACTTATGCGCTGGTTTGGGTGACTCTTTACACCACTCTCAGCGATCGGCCACATTTATCCTACTTTCACAGTTTTTTGACATACCCAACTCTTGTTTCCATGCAACAACGTTGGGATAAGCAAACAATTATGCAAGTGCGAGTCTAGCACCCAGATTTATAACCTCGCTTTTAAATAACTTACTCAGTGCTCCATAAACTCTATTTCCTGCACACACTCTCCTATTTACTTCCGCG
>NJDC01000691.1:27740-46570 GCA_002245475.1 Calephelis virginiensis | reverse complement strand
ACTCACTTTATACTTATGCGGTGGTTTGGGCGACTCTTTACACCACTCTCAGCGATCGGCCACATTTATCCTACTTTCACAGTTTTTTGACATACCCAACTCTTGTTTCCATGCAACAACGTTGCGATAAGCAAAGAATTATGCAAGAGCGAGTCTAGCACCCAGATTTATAACCTCGCAGTGCTCCATAAACTCTATTTCCTGCACACACTCTCCTATTTACTTCCGCGGTATTCTCTTATTATATCACTCATATATATCCTCCAATCATCTATTTCCTCCCATCCCCGCTGAAAACACTACGAAGATTTAATTTGTTTCCGCACTACGATATCAAATAAAACTTTGACATCCGTTCCGGCTTTGTCTCTTTCAAATACCATTTTCATTTTGGTTTTCATATGTAATTTTTTCAATGTCTTTCAAATGTAAGCCTCTATCTGTACGATTTACTTCCATTGTTGTGACCAGTGTTTGCAGCTCAGGTGGTGCAAAGAACTGCATCATCAGCATGAAGTAGGCAGTTCATCAATTTACTAGTATAGAGCAGTATTTACAATATATATATATATATATATATATATAGGAATTTTACAATAATTATTATTTAAAGGAAATTTACAAAAAGTTGGCAGTACCTAGCATGTGTTAAATGTTCGCCAGACAAAAAAAATATTTTTTAAAGTACTTTTCATAACGTTTGGTGCAGTCGGGTTTTAGTTTTTTTTAAATAATCGAAATGTTTTAATTTTCAGATGCAAATAGATTTGCTTAACAACATAATAATAATTGACGAAGGACACAATATCGAAGACATATGCAGAGATGCAGCTTCTTATGCCTTCACGAATGATTTAGTAGCTACTGCAATACAGGTATATAGTTTTTTTTTTTTTGCAAAAGACCGAGCAAGCATGTGGTCTACTTGATGGTAAGAGATAACAGTGGCCTATAGACACCAAAGATGTTATATGTTCGTCATTGTCTTTCGGCCGTGGTGCTAGGCCTAATGTTTAAATCTACCCTCCGGGCTGGAACATGACAGTCATTTTTGGACAGGATTCAGTAAGTCGATGGATCCCTATGGCAAGTTGCTGCACTATCACCAGTGGTCTTGTAGGTAATTTCCCATTTAACCTTTGCTCACCTCTTACGAGCTGCCTGTCAGGAGGGCAGGTGGTATATTCTACACAGAGACCCCAGACCAATACGGGGATACCTTTTTATTATCACCCTAACTAAATCCTGTGTGAATTATACCTCCGCCTTTTTTAGCGCCTATTGCGTCTGTGCTTGCCATTGTCACATTACGTGCTAGAGGGTAGCATTAAACAGCGACACAAAAGTAACATCTATATCTAGTATTTACAAGCAACGATTGTTGCTTGCTTGCTGTTCTGCTGCTTGTTATTCTGTATCATAACAGAATATAAGCGTTTTAAAAGTTCGTAGTTTCTTTGACGTTGCTCTTTCGTATATTATTTAGCTGATGGTCAAATTATTTTTTGTTTGTTAATTCTCGATCATTTCTAAAGTTATAAATAAATTTTAAAAATCCTCAAACGATACATTTCTCTAGGAGAACTCGCGCCAAACTTCTGATCAGCTCTGAAGTTAAGACGCGCAGCGGTACACTCAGTCATATATTTCATTGTGTCAAAAGTTAATGACTTCTCGGTTTTAATGATATATTTGTTAGTGGAAATTAAATAAAAAATATTTATTTTCGAAATATATGTTACTAAACATTTGATTATACCAACAAATTCTACCAGATTGGTGTGCAATTTTTTAACCTAATATGTAAACAGCGTCATAATATAAGTAAGTCAGTAAGCACATTTAATACAACTTAATAATTTATTAAAAACAATTTTATGTCATTATCAAATTTTACTCTACCTACCATAAATACCACCGTTTCCACACCTAGCGAGTCAAGAGAAGAAGCGGCTATACAATACCTAATGCAAATTATATAATATACTAAATTTAAACTGACATATATGAATGATTTCCTAAAATCCTTATGAAACAAGCGAAGAAAATGTTGACAAACATACATAACTACAAAAACTTAACGTTAACGTAAAGTTAACAAATAAATTATTTGTTAACTAATTATACAGTATTATTTGAAATAATAATGTTTTACATCGTAGAAAGCACACCACAAGTTGGTAGAATATATTGAAACGCTTAAATAATTTTGTAACATCTTCTTAAAACTCATATTCCGTAAATAAATATTTTTTCTTTCTTTTTTCTTTCTTTCAAGCATTATTTAAAAAACCCTTACCCGACGAATCAAATCTTCTCAAAAAGCTTTTCTTCACTCACACATAATCTTCTGACAAGTCTTTAGTCTATACCTACTATGTATATAGACTATTGTGTGGTTAACATAATATTTGACTGTGTTTCTGGGTTGAGTGCTTATTAAATTTATTTCCGTGTGTTAGCATCGTTGAATAACACCCATAAACTAAACATATAACAATCTTAGTTCATAAGATCAATTGTTGTAATTTATCTAGTTTCTAAAAGTATACTAGCCGAACCGGTGAACTTTGTATCGCTTGACATTAACAGTTGCTAGCAGTTTGTATGGAAAAAAGTATTGTTATTCCTTTTTTCCTGCAATTTTCTCGGTTTTTCTCTTTATACGAATCTTCTCCTGGCAATAACTACCAAAACTTACAAAACAAAAGATAACATAATCGGTCCAATCGCGATGACCAATCGAAACAGGGATTCATTTTTGTATTTAATATATTATACATTTACGTTCGGATCAAAACGGATTCGTTTCGATCACTTTATTTCTTTAGGAACTGGAGGTGGCCCTGGGATATCGTTACTCAGACTCAAGCGGAAGTCTCGACTATTTAGCGAAAGCTCTACGCAACTGGAGCCAGTGGTGAGTTTTTTTCTTAATTTTAAAATAGTTAAACACTATACATTACTTTCAAAATACCGCCCAAATTTTAATATAAGGGAGTTAAGGCTAAAATTATAATGCATTTTAAATATTAATTGCCAAATTATAATGTTTACTTCTATGAATATACATTTAAACTAGTCCGCGTTAATACTTTGCTTGTTGTTACGCTAAGTCGTACGTAGTATGAGTCCTGACGTCACCAGCCTTCGCATGCGATTGCGGTCGGCGTTTACGTTATAACCAAGCATTTTGTATTTTGCGTCGGATAAATGTTTTGAATTTGCATTTTTTTTAATTTTTATCACTTTGTAAATGGAAAGTGTTATGGATTCCCAACCCTCTCTTAAAATTTGGCTGGTCCTTGAAATGTTACCCTGTATACCTAGCAATTGTCTTGCCGAATTAATACGTGAAGCAAAAACTTTGGAACCCTTTTTACGAAAATTACGCTGACGGAGGAGTATGAAATTTGGCACACTTATAGTTTATGTGTAGGAGAAGTGAAGAACGCTAATATTTTTTAATGATAATGTTTATAAAGTGCATTAATTCAAAACATAAAACATTACACGTACTACCATGCATTTGACACACACAAACAAATATATTGATGATAACGATAAAAGATCACAAACTATAATCATTCAGTTTGCAAACAAAGTATGGAGAAAAAAATGAAGATGGCGTTCTTATCAACAAGATATTAAAATTTATTATGGTCGAATTTCGACCAATGGGCGACCACTAGTTATAATAAAATTGAGTTTACATTTGTAATGTAGATTATCTACATTTTTTTTGTATGGTAGACGAAGTATTATATATTATTCTTCTCTCTTCTTATTTCTTTCACTAGCATGTATGTCACAAGCATATATTTTTGAGATAGGTAAATTCCTGAGAGTTTTCTTGAGATTGGAAAGAGAAAAAACATACACTGTGTTGATAGATGGTTCTGATAGTGGCTGACGTTGTTTCAGTAGTTATAAATAAGCTATAGATAATTACTAGGTGGTAGAGTGTCGCAGCGACTTGCCCGGATTGGTACCACCGCCTTACCTATTCCTGCCGCCATGACGTCAGCGCTTGGCGTTGACGTGTTCCGGTCTGACGAATAAGGTAGCCGATAAACTTACTTTTCCTCGAGGCCTAATATCCCGGCCTCAGGTTGGTAACGCACCATTACCGCCCATGGTGTCTTTAGGCGAAGTGATTTTCATACCATTAGGAAGTCCGCCTTCTTGTTTGCCTTCCAATATAAAAAATGCACCGTTCTGAGGCCTCACAAAACTCGACCTATAAATATTTTAGGAACCTTACTAGGTCCTGAGATTTTTAATAATAATTCATAAGACAGCAAACAAGCATACGGATGGCTTGATGGTAAGAGATAACTCAACTCAACGAGGGATGTTTGTACTCGGGATGTAAGACCTATTTTATAAGAAGACCAGCTCCCTTAAACTCCGGAACACAACATATCAGTGTCATTAAGGCTGAGCGCACATTGTAGACTGTAGTCGCGACGTTTTAAGATATCCGATAGACTGTTTTGTCATTAATGTGCGCGCCGGCATAAGTAGAAAAGGGAAGCCGACAATCGTCGTCAGACTAGTCAGTGTTGATTTGTAGGTTTGAGATAATTTTGACTATGAGACGTTTGTTCGAAGTGTGCGCCTCGTACTTTTTTGTAACGCAGTAGTCTATCTTAAAACAGTCGTGTCTACAGTACAAACTCATCCTAAGGTGGCTGGAGTAGAACTATTGAGCTAAGGGACTCCACAGCACTCTACCCCCAGTTGTTTTGATGGTAATGACTCCACCATCCTATGCTCGGCTCTTACGAGATGCCTCGCAGGGTAAATAGGATCTATTCTACCTAGCCTTTGTTTTTGTTTTTTTTCGTTTTGGAACGAAGTTCCTTATAGCGCGAGCGCGTTGTGAATGGGGGCTAGACGGAAAAAATTCTTACGAAAATGTTGTCACGACACTTTTTGCTCTATGGTCTAGCGGTTCAGTAGTTGGACTTGACTGCATGAGGTCCCGGGTTCATTTCTTTTTTTTATTTCATGTTTATTTTTATTTCATGGTTATTTTCTTTTTTTTTATTTCATGTTTCTCTGTCTGTCTCTCTCTATAAGAGAGATAGAGATTACTAGAGATTAAGACAGAGGGGGGGGGAGAGAACTTCGTTCCATCCGGGTGTCCCTTGACACCTCTCAACATTTTGTTTGTACTTATTTGTTCGTGTTAGGTTTCAAAATCAGATTCCGCTGGTGAATGACAAGCCGGTAAACAACGGTGAAGCGGTTTACGCGTGGGATGTTCAACACTTTGTACAAACTTTGCACAATCATAACATTGGCATGGAGCAATACGAAGGTAGCAACTTTTTAATAATGTGGTCTAATAAGTATATAAATAATAATAAATAAATATATCTGGACAAGTTACACAAATTGAATCTAACCCCAAATAATTTGTATTTGCTTGTGTTATGGATGTTAGTCAACGATACTAATAGGTACGCTTGCCACTCGACGAACGAGGCGGTGAAGTTTTAATTTTAACCCTTTCTCTGATACTTGGAATATTTTTTAACACTTTCTCTGATACTCGGGATAAATTTTTGCAATTTAATAAGAAGACTGAAACTGTTTCAGTTTCACTTCAACCAAAAATAAATAACTTAGAGCCTCGTGTTCGATTTCCCGACAGGAACAACGTTTTCTTAACGTTGGGTAACGTTTATTATCTATTACTTTGTATAATATTACATTTTACAAATGTAATACTTATTATACGACTAAGTCCAACGACCAACCATGAGGCTCAAGTTCAAGTCCCGACGGTGATAGACATTTGTGTGATAAACATTTAGATATTTAAACTTTCATTACTCATAAATGTCTGTATTTCCGGGTCTGGATGTTAATAAATTTATTTCGGTATCCATTTAAATATTTGTATGTATTAGTATCGTAGTCTATCACCCATAACTCAAGGATGTAATTTGCTTGGTTTCATCAAGTTGCGTAATTTATCCAGGGATATTTTGTTTATTTATTATTAGTATTACACCCATAAGCATAAGGCTTGCCTAATTTTTAATCTCCTTCAGTTTGTATAATCGACTCTGTGGTCTAGCGGTTCAGTTGATGGACTTGACTGCATGAGGACCCGGGTTCGAATCCCGGGTCGGGCAACAAAAAGAAAACTGGGTTTTTTCAATTTTCTAATAAAAACATTTTGCTCGGGATAGGATATGTGCCCGGTTGGCGATAGACTTGCCACCTATCACATTGTGGGACTTAGTGTCTTCGGCTTGTCGTAGGCGCCCTGTTTGTGCCTCTGCCTACCTCTTCGGGGATATGGGCGTAAAGATATATTATTTTTTCAGTTTGTACTAGTTGTCTTGAAATAGTTTGTTATATAACCTTCCATTCGTATTTGTATTAACGAAATTATTGTAAAAGCTTTCAGGCAACACGCGGAGATGTTCTGCAGAAGACTCCGGGAAGATTCACGAACGCTGAACGGTATCACGCAAGTCACGGGCACGTTGATAGAATCTCTAGATACCGTGCAACGTAAGTAATATGTGCTACTTTATTAACCCCCAACTGAAAAAGAGGGGTTAAAAAACACCCCACCACACCAAACAAGTCTTTTTATTAATACAAAAGGACACAACCAGGTAGTGGGTCACCTGATGGAAAGTGATCACTGCCGCCCACGGACATCCGCATCACGAGGAGTATCACAGATGCGTTGCCGACTTTAAGGAATGAGTACGCTCTTTTCTTGAAGGCTCCTCCTGAGTAATCGTTTGGGAATACCGCCCTCGGTAACTGATTCCACAAGGGTGTTATAGATCGCCACGCATCAAGATGATGGGCATGATACTTTAAACTCTTACGCGATGTCCGAAGATGGAAATCAGCGGCTGGTACTAAACCAAACAACTCCTCAGAGTATTCCCTATGATAGATGCGGTAGAATAAGCCTAATACCCTGGCAACAGGATAGCGACGCACCTGCAACATCTGTGGTGTCTAGGCTACGGTTGTCTCTTACAACAACCCCCGTGTTATAAGTTTGACGTCTCTGTGTGTGGGTCTCTGTCTCTGGCTTCACAACTTTTGAACCGATGTACCGATTCTCATGTTGTTGTTTTTTTAAAGCTGACCTAATCGAAATGGTTCTTCAACAAACCATGTATCTACACCAAGTCGACGATTGTCTTGGTGTCTATTTTTCCTTTTTACGGGTCAGATGATAAAAATCTCTGTTGCTGGAGATAAGCTCTCTCATTGTACTGTAGTATCTTTATGTTTAGTGATAACGTTTTTTATACAATGAAGATAAATTATTCTTAGCTATATCACATGTAGGTTTTAATGGGGGTTTGTCGGATTTTTTTTATTTTAGTGGTACATGCTAAGCGTTTTATTTATTTATTTAAAATTTATGCACAATAAAACATAAGCCACGTTTAGCTATCTCATACACCATCACTTTCGACGAGGGTTTAGCGTACGCACTTAACGCCACCGACCAACCGCAACACTCGGGTTTAATTCCTAAAAGGCATAAAATAAAAAATATCTCATTTCTGGATCTAAGCTTCGACGAATTTTATATTATTACAGTTGTCAAACCCTAAACAGAAATCTAATATGTAAAAATCAAACGCTGTTAATTAGTCTAGCTTAAACTCGAGAACAGCTGGAACGATGACTAATTTCGGTTTTAAATATTTTTTAGAAGTCCAGGGAAGGTTTAAAAGAAAAGAAAAAAGGAAAAACAACATTTTAATTTTTTCATACAAATAGAATACGGGGAACGAAGTTTGCCGGGACAGCTAGTATATAACATGTTTATTTTGGAGAACTTTGTCCAACGTGTCTAATAATGTTTATTTATGCTAAAATTCATTAAATAAAACCTATATTTTCACCTCTACCTACCTATATTACCTATAATAATATAATATAATATAATATTACCTACCTATATTTTATCGCCTCTGTGGTCTAGCGGTCCGGTGTTGGACTTGACTGCATGAGGTCCTGGGTTCGAATCCCGGGTCGGCCAACATAAAGAAAATTGGATTTTTCCAATTTTCTAATTAAAAAAATTTTGGTCGGGATTGGAAATGTGCCCGGTTGGCGATAGGCTTGCCACCTATCACATTGTGGGACTTAGTGTCTTCGGCTAGTCGTGGGTGCCTTGGTTGTACCTCTGCCTACGACTTCGGGGTTATGGGCGTGGAGATACTTTTTTTTTATATTTTCACGTGTCGACGGAACTTAAGTACATACAAATATATGCATCTAATTTATTATTAGTAGGGATTTTATAGTGATTGGTGGTGATTTTGACGTTTCAGGTTACTTATTTCGTGAGTCCGGCAAATATATGGATGACTTTAAGCCGATCCTTTTACGTATTGTTAATTATGGCGAAAATTCATATGGAGTTTCATGGAAAAGATCAAGTTTTAATAAGGTAAATATTTTTTAATATTCAGTAATGAATGAAGGGGAGTTGGAAGGTGGAACTAATTCGCTCTTGTACAAAGTGAGTTTTAAATCTTTTGCGTGGGTAAGTTTATAGGCTGTCCTACTTTCGAGGTTAGAATACGATTGGGGTGAATATATTGACTTTGTCGTGTGAGAGGTTAGCGAATGAGTACACGGGTCTCATGAGTTTAAGTGGCAACAGTTGCTTATATACACTAAAGATATTATAGATGCGTCGTTTTTCTGTGATTGGAATGTTAAGCCAATTCTGCATGTTTACCGGTCATCCTACCCCCCGGACGGGAGTATGATTATGTTATAATAGCGTCAAGAATTGGTAAGATGGTGGATCTCTACCCCGGGCAAGTTGCTGTATAGCACTCCACTATAAGTGGTTTGGTTGATAATTATTATAAGTATTAAGTATGCCAAAAATCGTTAAATATTGAATTAGTTCTATATGTTACTATAGAATCATTCCACACCTGATGGAAATAAAAATGCCTCACTTTTGCCAAACGTCCATCGTCGCTGGAATAACCGGCAAATCCCGTTAGTGTGGTTTCCAATGTCCCTGGTGTTGCGGTTCCAGTCTATAAGCAAAGAGCGTCTGGAGCTCCGTCTGGTGTGTATGAACCCCGCGGTGGTGTTCGGCGCTCTGCGGGCCGCCCGCTGCGTGCTGCTGGCCTCGGGCACGCTCACGCCGCTGCTCAGTCTGCACTCCGAGCTCGCCACCAACTTCCCGCTGCAGATCACCACCAATCACGTCATACCCGTCGATAGGGTCAGCATTTGGTGCTCCAATATTTTATGTTTGTGATTAATGTGATTTAATGTGTATGTATTCATATGAAGAGCACAGGAAAAAAGGGCTCGTTGATATTCTGATTACTTTTAGATACTTACAGAAAGCAATCTTTTGTTTAAAGTTAAAAAAAATCAAAACGAACAATAATCAGCGCGTTATAGACAAAACACTTAGTATCTGTATTGAAACCATCCATCAGTACTGATGAGTCTTTTTTGTTACATTTTTAAAGCGTCCAGTTTTATTAAGAATAATAGAAAAAAGTTAGAATTTCTTACTATAACTTTACGTCTGATTGGTCATAGAAAAAAGAACCGGATCGTATAATTAATTGAATCGAAAATAGGAAACAATGTGAAGAACATCATAACGTAACCGAATCTTATCGACGCTTATATGTCAGAAAAAAATAAAAATGTGCGTGTGCAGGTGTGGGTGGGCACGCTGTACCAGGACGGGGCGGGCGCGGGCGTGGAGTGCACCAGCCGCAGCACGGCTCAGGCCCACGTGCAGGACGCGCTGGGGGCGGCGCTGCGGCGGGTGGCCTCCCTCACCCCGCACGGGGTGCTCGCCTTCCTGCCCTCCTACCGACTCATGGCCACGCTCGTCGCCAGGTATACATTGCTTTTGAATGGGCTAAGACAACCGACGGCTATAGACATCATATATGTACTCGGTTATTGGAATCTTAGACAAATGTAGAATTCCAACGATTACCCTTCAACTGAAACACGACAGGGGCAATCGTTGACTGCGACGACAGTAACAGGAATATTTAAGGCGTTGATACATATATACGTCAAAACATATTAGAATATATCACTACATAATTTAAAACAAAGTCGATTTCCGCTGTCTGACGCTAGGTATACTTAGATTTTTAAAACTGCACAAATAATTTTTTTAATAGAATGATTAAAGAGTAAGAGTCGCATGTGTAACACATACATAAAATCTTGTCCACCTAATTTTCTTAATATACATAGTAAATACTAAAACTTCGTTGTCTTCAGTTTGTCAAAAAGTATTTTTGTTTTTCATTATAGTTTCGCAAAATTGTGTAAATTAAGCAACCGTCTGTGAAGTTAAAACGAAAAAGAATGATCCATTCTAAATTAAGGATCAAATTTAAAATTCATTTTAAAGTTACTTTGCTATGCCATGAGAACTACTTAAGAAATACTTCACGACTTTACTTTATTCTATGATCTCATGCAACTGGTAACTTCGCCTACGCGAATTCCGGATGTGGGGGATCATCCGCCTTCACTGTAAGACCTTCTGTTGACCTCTCATCCAGAGAACTATAAAGTCTCTGCTGATTCCCCTCTTTGATCTTCCGACCACTGCTTAATCCGGAGTGCTGTGTCCATTATACCTTGTGTACGGCTACAACCATCGGGCCGACGTCGAGTGTGGCATTATAGGTCAGCAGATTGGGACGGGATGCGATCTTTTTTTGCATCTTACCCATGCAGGTAGATTTGCTTCTCGCAGTTTCATCCAGACATCGTTACTGATGTGGTGCTGCAAGGTATGGAACTTTATATTCCGTTCTCTTCAGTGCCCATTGGTGGCAAATCCCAACCTTAGTTCAGTCGTCCCTGTAAGACGACACTAAGCTATAAGCGGAAATGTTACCAGGGGGGTGATTATGTAACTCATTTACCAACTCAAAATGGAATAGTGTACATCGAATCGCTGTCAAATGACGTGTTTTGTATTTGCTATCTCCAGTGACCAACAGAAATACAATAGAGATAGCAAACACAAATAACGTCATTTGATGTACACTTTTACAGTTTGAGTTGACGACTGAGATACATAGTCACCCCTCAGGCCTGGGCCGCGGCAGCGGAGTCAGGTGATGAAAACACCAGCTCACTTTAAAATGAGTATAACTCTGCCTCTAGGTCTTTCAAAAGAGCCATTGCCAAGGCAAAGACTGAGCACATTGGCAGAATTAGCGAGAAATTAGCCCGCTTACCTTCGGGAACAAGAGCGTTCTGTTCTGGTCAAGAAAATTTCGCCAAGCCATCATTACCATCTTTACACCGGAGTGATAACTCGCTGGCCCATGATGCGAAAGACAAAGCCGAACTCCTAGGCTACCGTTTTGCTTCTAACTCGACTTTAGATGACCATGGAAAAACGCCACCGACCATCCCGCGGTGTTAAGTGTCTATGCCAGAAATAAAGTTTTTGCAGAGTTCAGTGCGTAGTACACTTACTTCATTGGACGTCAATAAGTCGAGTGGGCCTGATGGTACCCCTCCGATTGTTCTCAAAGTGTGTGCTCTTGAGCTGGCATCGGTTTTAACACGACTCTTCCGGGTCCTATTCATCAGACATTGTACCGAGTTCATGGAAGACCGCTTACTAACACAGGATCCCTAAAAAAGGTGACCTCTCGGATCCGTCAAATTACCGGCCTATATCTATAACTTCTTGCTTTCCAAAGATATGGAATCCATAACAAACTGCCAGCTCTTAAGGTACCTAGAGGAGCACCAGCTCTTAAATGACCGTCAATACGGTTTTCGTCGTGGTCGTTCAGCTGGTGATCTTTGCTGATGACAAGCAGTCGCAAGCAAGGGAGAAGCATTGGCTATCAGTTTGTACATAGCGAAAGCCTTTGATCGGGTTTGGCACAAGGCGCTTCTATCGAAGCTTCCTTCTTACGGTCTTCCTGAAAAATTATGCAAATGGGTCACTAGTTTTTTGACGGAGCGTAGCATCAAGGTCGTTGTCGACGGCATGTGCTTGGAGTCCAAACTTGTCAAAGTTTGTGTTCCCCAACGCTGTGTGATTCCTCCTACTCTGTTTCTTTTGCATATCAATGACATGTTGCAAATTAGTTACACCCACTGCTATGCAGACGACACTACTGTGGAAGCCTTATAAGCCGGGAACATGTCATTGAGGGTCGGAACCAACTTGTGTCTAAAGTTGACAATTTAAAGCTGTCTGAAATTTCGTTTTGGGGCCAGAAAAATCTGGTGCAATTTAACCCTAGCAAGAAAAAGTTTGCACGTTTTCCGCTAAGAAGATTCCCTTCGTCGCATCTCCTCGATTTGAGAGCGTTTCCCTAACTGCCACAGCCTGCATTGGTATACTCGGCTTTGACATTTCGAATGATGTTCTATTTCGTGGTCATGTGGAGGAGAAGGCTAAAATAACCTCTAAAAACTTGGTGTGGTCAGTAAAGCGAGACAGTATTTCAAGCCAACCCATCGCTTACAACTATACAAAGCGCAAATTCGGCCTCTTATGGAGTACTGGGGGCCTACCATAAACCCTTAAAACAAGAATGTTATAATACTTCATCGACTTTTCGTACCATGATGTCCCTAAACAACCTTGTTCTAGGATAGTTTTACAATACTGTTAGATGGCAGTTTTGTGACGTATCATTCATTCAATTCGTACCATAACGTCAATTGTGACAGCAAGTAGTAAAGTTTTTATGTCATAATTAGCAGTTTCATAAAAGTTAATATTTGCTAGCGGATTTATTATTGTTTGAAAATTGCCATTTAAATAAAAAAAAATGAAAATTAAACATAAAATTGTTATTGTGATTTGATTTTCGTTAATAAAATATGTAGAAATAGACTATTAATCAAACATTAATATCTGAAAATTGACGTTAACAATTTGGTGCAGGTCAGTTTTCTATATGGAGGACGCTAACAAATAACCTTAGACTATTTGTTTAAACCTTCATTTTCTTCATACGAGTAGCTCAGATTAGTAGTGGTAGAATGTGTTCTGGCAAAAAAATCATTTTCTTTTTTTATTAAATGTGATAGCTAGAATTGATTTGATTATTTAACAAGTTATCTATGCAGTTCTTCACAATTTACAAAACACAAATCTTTCTCAGGTTTCATTTTTCGTGCACAATTATTTTTAGCTCAAATGCAGAAATAAGTTATACATTCACAAAGAAATTGGTGTATCGTGTATTTTCTATAGTTGTTATAGCTATAGCATCCATAACAAAGTTCAATAAAGGTGCTACCGCTTTATCTAAGACCTTAGTATGACTTAACTTGACGACGAAAATGACTAACTAGAAAAATGCATATCGAATAAAAACAAATTAATAGATTCTAATAACTAAGGAATCTTAGTTCGTCGGAAGGAGACGTATCTAAGTAAATTTTATACTTGTCACTGGCTAATTATATTATGAAAAATAATTGGAAGCATATTTATATAAAAGAAGAACAATAAAAAAAGAATGTAACAGGTAATTGACAAAATTTACGAAAATCATTCGCTCATTGCGGCAATAAGACAAGACTGATTTAAAAGCTCATGGTACGAACTAAAGTAATGATATTTTATGACAGAAGTAAAACTTTCCTTTTACAAGACTGTTTTGTCAAAGCTTATGGTAGGCCCCCTGTTCTGAACTCTGGGCAGGAGCTCCACAGTACCAGCCCCTTCCGTTTGATGGCAGTCAACTCAGAGCAATTCGAATTGTCAATGACCGGGCAATTAGCAATCGGCTAGAATCCTTGGCGTTGCGTAGAGATGTTAGGTCACTCAGTGTTCTCTACAGCATCTATCATGGGAAATGTTCTGTTGAGTTGTTTGGTTTAATTCCAGCCGCTGATTTCCACCTTCAGAGTTCAACAACACCTCGCACAACACCTTTGTGGAATCAGTTACAGAGGACGGTATTCCCAAACAATTATGACTTAGGGACCTTCAAGAAAAAAGCGTAATCATTCCTTAAAGGTCGGCAACGCATCTGTGATATTCCTGGTGTTGCGGATGTGCGTGAGCGGCGGTGATCACTTTCCATCAGGTGACCCACTTACTCGTTTGCCTCGTCTTGTATAAAAAATCAATAAATAAAGAAATAAATTTATCACTTTTAAATAAAAACCCAATTATTTTATGCTAATCATTTACCAATTTGACTATAGTGCGGTCATTTTTATTAAATCATATTTGACATAATATGTCAGTCTTAGCAAATAAACGTCGAAGCAAATCATAACATTACATTATTTTTTCATTGTCATATTATTACAATTGAATAATATTGACTTAACTGAAAAATGTTAGCAGTTATTAAGATCTGTTGTTAAATTTGAATGAAATGCCAAATGTTGCCTATTATTTTGAACCCACATTGTTTTTCATTAGGTGGCAAGAAACTGGCCTTTGGAAAGAGTTAGAAGGACTAAAACATATATTTTTAGAAAATAGGAATGCGAAAGATCATGACGACACAATGGAGGTTAGTATAACAATAATATCTTTACAATTGTACATGTATATTATTGTATGTATGTATATATATAACAATATCTTTTATAAGTAATCGTGTATAAAAAAACAGTCTTGTCCTTTATCGCAAGAGGATTAAAATTAGATTATGTGTAAAAATGAATTTCGCGTGGCCATCGCAGCACCCCTGAACAGATAGACCAGTTTCGCTAAATTGTTTTTTGTTGTGTTACTTATTGCCAGGAAAAATGGGGAAAACAATGCTTTAAACCATACAAACTGTAAGTTGCTGTCAATGTCAAGTTATACGAAGTTCGCTGAAAAATACCCAACCAAAAGAAAAAATGTAATACTTACCTACTTGTTGTAATTTGTTTTTGTTTGACGTCAATAAATACGCTTTGAAAAATTGCTTCAATAATAGCTTTATTATCAATTTTTTTAAAGCTATAAAAAAAGATTGATAATAAAATTAATGTCGTTTAATGTTGCAGCTACATGTATGTAAGTACGTGTATGTACTTATCAATTTCAAATATATCACGGGACAGCTAACCTTTATTTTCAATTACCTAACTCAGATAGAGAACTACAGATCAGTCACCGGGCAACCACAGTTTTTATTTAATAATTAACAAAAATATTATAGCCATAAACTCTTGTAAGTTTATCAAAATTGGCCATAAAGTATTGAAGAATTGTGTAAGTGAGGACTATGATACATATTTTATATATAATCAAATATTACGTATGACATAAAATAGCGTGAATTTTGTTTAAACATAGAATGTTTGGGTCAGTTTTGGTCCCGGCTACTTTGCAGAATAGACCTTCCTGTCAGACAGCTCGTAAAAGGCGAGCACAGGCTTACCTCACTAACACCGTGACATCTGAATAGTTAGATAAGTGATAGTTTCGCAGCGACTCGCCCGGATTGGCACCGTCAGTGCTTGCCCTTGACGTAATCCGGTTCGGAGGATAACGTAGCCGTTAAACAGACTTTTGCTCTAGGCCTGACATCCCGGTCTGAAGTTGACAACGCAACATTACCACTTTTGGTGTCTCTAGGTGGCGTGAATTTCTTACCATATGGAAATCCGTTTGATTGTCCAATATCATAAAAATAAAATTTTTTTCGTGTAATTTAAGCTCTATCATCCGAACGAAGCCAAGTCTGGTCTCTAGTAACACAGGGTGTCATCCCGTAATTTAGGCATATTCAAACTGTAGACCTTTTGAAGTCTTATGTATCGGGTTGTCACTTTATCGTACTCGACACAGTACCCAAAGAATGATTACCGTTGAATGATAAATGTTTACTCGCTCGTTTATCAACAGGCATGCGAGTCGCATCTTTCTATGATTTCTCTTTCTTTAGGATTTGACCTTCATGTTATTATTTTGCCATTAGTCAAGTAGAAATTTTCCTCAAATTTTATATCAATTTTAAACAATTATAATTAGTCATCAGTCATAAGTTGTCAGTAAGTCATGTCCGGGACTTGGTGGCCTCATTACTCAAGCCCATGTTATGAGATTTAGCGAACCAGGTAATACGCGATACGCTAATTTCTTCATGATTATTTCATTTGTGCACTTGCACTGAACAAAATTGCTATATAAAATGCTACCCACGTTGGCTAATTTCACTCAATATCAGCACGAAATTCAATAATTATGAAAAATCTTCGACCATCTTTCTCTTGATGGCGCCAAAACTCCAAGTCATATTGTCAGAAGTGGGATAGTTCTATGATTTTCAAGCGAGGATTTCTAACCAAGCGTCTTATATGTTTTCTTCTAAATTATTTATTCTGTGCCAGTAATATATAAAATGGTTGTCCACAGGATTTTTACAAATACGTCGACACAGATAAAGGTGCCCTTCTCCTGGCGGTGTATCGGGGGAAAGTTTCAGAAGGCATGGATTTTAAGGATCATCAAGCTAGAGCTGTGATTGCTGTGAGTGTAGACTTCGTTACGTTTTTATTTTTTTCTCAGCCGTTCCTCAGTAAAACTTGCCGAGCTTTTTCTTTTGAGTTATTCTCAATTTACTTACCGTCTTTGATAAAAGGAGGAGGTTTTATGTTCGACTCTTATATTTATTATTATATATATTATGTAAATCGATTTCGCCGTCATTTGTGAACCCATTTTTTTATTTCAAAGGTCGTACTTCCGAGGTGGTCGTATTGGAACCAACTTGAGGAAAATACTTAAATTTTTGTGTGCCTTAATAATTTACTTATTGAAATCGAGTCGGTGTTTTGCAGTTTTACTCTTAAATTATTTTTATTATTACATTCGACGTTTTTTAAAGTGAGTCTCCCGTCTGCAGCTCGTCTGTATTGGTACAGTCATCGCAAAACTTCTAGTCCGATCTGAAGTTGCAACAAGGCGGCTAGCGCCGGTACAGTCGAGTGCAATACCCCTATGTCGGTCGATGTGTGGTTAAACAATCCGGATTGTGAGTACGACCGACACAAGACACAATATTAAGTAAGAGTTGTATTGTATAATAATTGATTTTATTTATTGTTATTTTTATTATAGGGATTGGGTACACGTCGTTCTATATTCTTATCGATTGGTA
The DNA here is from genome assembly GCA_002245475.1 of Calephelis virginiensis. Classification (NCBI taxonomy): domain Eukaryota; kingdom Metazoa; phylum Arthropoda; class Insecta; order Lepidoptera; family Riodinidae; genus Calephelis; species Calephelis virginiensis. The sequence continues at coordinate 29,453 of NJDC01000691.1, read as the reverse complement.
CTGAAGTACATATATAACCTGGCTATAACGTACCTAACGCCTGAAATAAACACGTTTATGTTAGAAAATAAAACAATGTAGGTAACATCGAATATTATTTTAATGGTTCTACACCCTCCATGTCACAAAAATTGCTGCCACCTTCACCTCCCGAATCCGATTCAGATATTGAAGAATCGCACGCATTATCATTATCGCTGTTGTCATCATCTGATCCACTTAGGTCAATAATTATTCTCTCATCGGATAAAGAATCAATGACGTGGTCGCTTTTTTTGTACTCTTCTTCTATTTTCACTACTTTATTGCATAAAGCCGACCATTCGCTTTCACACATCATGGCATCTTTTTCTTTGATTAAATATGTGACCTGGGAAATATTCCATGTAACATGTTTTTAGCTACATACCCTTTTATGGCTGCCCAGGCCATCTCTATGGGTTTGAGATCCGGATGGTAAGGGGGTAATCTTAGAACCTCGTGACCATGTTGTCGAAATATGCTGTCAATTGAATATTTCTTGTGGCGTTCCTTGTGCAGCATTATTAATTTATATAATTGTGGCTTCAGCATTGATGGCTCAAAGCTTATACCTTTTCCTTGGAGCGAAGTCTGCATATCCTCGTTTTCGGTTGATGACGTTGGAACTCCATCTTCTCTTTTGTTGTGATACGACGCATTGTATACTACCACGACTTAATTTGGAGGTAGAGTGGGTATCAACTGACTACACACCCATTTTTCGTAGTTTTGGGTATTCATGTTGTCATGATAATCCCCCGACTTTGCTCCCGCTTTAAATAAAAGTAATGCGTTGGGAATGAAGCCTTTCTCATAACCAGCGTGCACAATTACAATGCGCTGCCCTTTAGAAATATTTTTTAAAACCTTCTTTGGTTCCATCACTTCACGATTTTAAAACCGAGTGTGACGAATCTACGTAGGATTCGTCGGTGAATACAACTGGTCTCCCTTCTGCTCTGAATTTAATTATTTTTTGTAAGTACTCTATACGCTTAAGTCGTATGGTCATATGCTCCATCAGAACTTTTTTGTTATTTTCGGTTTTTCTCCAGCGAAACCCTAAGTTTTTAAGGATGGTCCTCAAACTAGATGCTGACCCTTGATAATTTATATCATTTTTCAACTTATTTTTGAGTTGTTTTATTGTTGGCAACTCTTTTTCCGTAATGTGAAAATTATGTACTGTTCTTTTAATGACCCCTTGATCGAAACTGTCTATTCATGTTAATCTCTTCTTTCCGGTTCTTTTTTTCCCAGGGGTCCCAAACACTGTAAGTAGGTCAGACTGACTTGCCTCAATACATATTCTACGAACGAAAACTTTGTCTTTGTCGAAACTTTAGTAGCAGCCGCGGTTCTCTTGTTAATTGCTTTGAGGTCAATCTGTATCCCTTCTTCTGCTTCTTTCTTTATAAACGCACGGACGTCGTATTTAATTTTTCTAGACTGACGCCTTAAAACTTTATTACTTGTTTTCGGTATTGTAAACACTAACGCAGAATTGGAAATAATAACAGAAACAATAACAACAAATAATAACAAGATACAATAACAAGAAACAATAACAATAAATGACAACAACAAGAAACGAAAAATTCAACAAAAAACTTAACAGACAATTTTAACAAAAATATCGCGCGCGACTGTACTCGGTGGGTGGAGCTAGCGAGCGTGACTACGACACACAGA
>NJDC01000691.1:0-19815 GCA_002245475.1 Calephelis virginiensis | reverse complement strand
AATATGCCAACATTACACCTATGCTCGGTAAAAAAACTGGTAGTTGCCCAGAACAAAAAAAAAGCGAAATCGCATTATCCTTTTAGGCGTGATGTGATGACCAAGGCAACAGATGTATTTTTACTAGTGGTCGCCCATTGGTCGAAATTCGACCAAAATAAATTTTAATATCTTGTTTATCCACTTCTCAAGACCAACTACTTTGTTTCCAAACTTTAAATTTGGAAACAAAGTAGTTGTAGCAAGTGCACTAAGCGCCATCTGTGATCTTTTATCGTTATCATCAATATATTTGTTTGTATGTGTCAAATGCGTGGTAATGTTTTAGTTTTTGAATTAATGCCCTTTATAAACATTATCATTAAAAAATATTAGCGTTCTGCACTTCTCCTACACATAAACTATAAGTGTGCCAAATTTCGTACTCTTCCGTCAGCGCAACTTTCGTAAAAAGGGGTCCAAAATTTTTGCTTCACGTATTAATATATAGATATCATTACATAAATATAACTATTTTAGCTCGGCAACAACCATCACACGTACGCAAGCCTAGTCAACGGTACCAACAGTTTGGAGGCGTTTATGAAGAATATGACGCTAAAGGAGACGTCTCTGTGATTAATGTGATAGTATGACATAAGAAATGTTAAATAAAGTTACATATTTTTGTGATTAAATGATATTCTTTTAAATTTTGGTTTATTTTCGTGATTGTATTGTTTTAATAAGTTTTAAGCATGACATCTATCCTTAATCAGTACCTTTTTAAAATGATTCACCCTGACCAAAGAATGATCCTGACGTGATTATAAATAGACGGACAATAATTCTAAAAAGTATGTTCTGAATTCTACTTCAAGTTATGAAGCGTCCTAGGAAGGCATATGTATTAATAATAGGAAGGCATATTTCTCGCTGAAGAAATGTTACCAGTCTTCTTATTAAACACGGACTGAAGAAGAAAATGAGCTGGAAGGTTTAACCTGGTATTTACAATCTGATACAGACTATAATATCAACTTTACTTCTCTTTTAGTCCATGTGTATTAATAATGTGTATGAGTTCAAATTCTAAAGGTTTTTTCTTAAATCATTGTTAAAATTAGCTCTATTTGATAACTAAAGTTACAAATAATATTTATAAAATAATAAGAATAAGTATTATAAAAACACGTTAAATTTTCATATATTTATTAAGTAAATGCGTTTTCTTGATTTGCTATTTGAATATTCGAGTGATTCATTTCGTGCTCAAGTTACGCATCTTTCTTCACTTTACTAAATCTGCAAAACAAAAAGATTTTTGCATTAATATATTAATAAACCAACATAATTGCGGCATACTTTTGTATTATGACTTACAACAGATGTTTTTTTTATCTTTTTTACCACACCCTAAATAAAGACAATTTCATAGTTGTATTTATTTGAGAAATTACATTGCAAATATGTACAGAGAGAACAATTTTAACCAGTTTATAACCAGATGACAGAAAACAAATAGGTTAAAAAAGACATTACATAACTAATGAATAATTAATAACTAAATAATCGTAAATGTATGTAGAACTAAAACAATTTAAGCACACTAAAGCAGCAAAAACCAGACTCCGATTTCAATAATTAAATTATCTACTTAAACTTAAGTATTTTTCTAGATTTCCCTGGAGTCCCATTATCCGACCTAGATTTGGTGAATATAGGACCACCTCGGAAATACGCTCTTTTAGATAATATTCTAAACATTCGTTTAGAATGACAAAAAAATTGATTGAAATACACAAAAATAGGAGTCGAACGTGTAACCTCCTCCTTTTTTTCCACATAATATTAAATTATATTGGGTTGTTGTCTTTTATACCACTTTAATAGACAACAATCCAATATAATTGGATCTGATTTGAAATAACAAATAGATAGATGTTTACCCGCGACTTCGTCAGCGTATAATAATTACAATTTTCATAAAAACTTTGATTGGGGTTGCATTTTGAAAAAAGTAGCCGTGAAAGAGCAACAGACAGACAACAAAACACAACATGGATATGTATGGACATGCCTGTCTCGTTGTCGTTGTTGTCGTCGTTAATGTACAAAATAGCACTCTCGAAATCGATTTCCAACAGAGGCAGACATTTGAATGTTGAACATATTATGTCTATATTTTTAGATCTATATTCATCATAATTACTGCATTATTATATATTATTAATGTATTGACTATTAGTATTGAGCATATAAGTAGCTAACTTTAGGATTAGATAGGTTCGTGTAATATTTAGGTATTTGATTACATTGAATACACATACCGGTTGGTACAGTCAACTTTCCGCTCGTGCCGCTTCAAATGCGAGATGTGCGGAAATCTCTGGTGGCAAACGTCACAGGCGTACGGCCGCTCGCCGGTGTGGAACCTTACATACATACAACCGTTATCCGATACGGCTAATAAACATACACTAAACAACTCTAAGGCTTGACATTGTAGACTTCATTGCACTGTAATACAGATTATAATGAACTAGCTTCCAGTCGCGGCTTTGGCCGCATACTAAGTTTTATTAAATTTTTTAAAAATGGTAGTCTATGTATTAGTCTGATGTATGCACGGAAAATGAATCTTTTGCTGAATACTTTTACAAAGACGCCATATAATGTGGATGATAATTATATTGTATTGTGATTTTGCTTTTCTAGATGTGACATCGTAATTATTGTTAATTTTTTTTGAATATGTGTGTTTGTGTTATTAAAAAATCTAGTATTTATTGTACCTACCTTATAAGGGTTTGCATGCTAATATTAGCGAAATAAGCTCTAAATGTATTATTAATAACACCATTTAAAACTATTTCACGCAAACAATAAATGCATTGAATTGAATATTCCTGCAAAGTTTCATCTTAATTCGCACAGTAGTTTATGCGTGAAAGGGTAACAAACATCAATCCATTGTCACAAACTCTCGCATTTATAGTAATAGGATACAAACTATAATATTAATGTAAATCTTGGAGTTGTTTAACGTAAATATTGTCTGTGGATATTTATTAACACGACAGTAGGAGCATTCTGCGTTAGTTTTAGCTTTTGTCTAGATCGGGATGTGACAACCCCATCGCCCGCTAGTGGTAATCTAGTCATTTGGGGTAATGTATCATTCCCAGTCACAATGTTTTATTAATAAATACAAAGTATCTTAATGTCCATATCCCCAAGAAGTAGGCAGAGGCACAACCAGGGCACTCACGACTAGCCGAAGACACTAAGTCCCACAATGTAATAGGCACAAATCCAATCCCGGGCTACGTTATTTTTATAAGAAAATTAAAAATACACATTTTTTTTGTTAGCCGACCCGAGATCGTACCAGGCTACCACACGTCACGCCACGCCACTAAATTAAATTTCCTGTCCTGACCACAGTGGCGATAATTTAATGAATACTACTTTTTTACATTTGTTTACATTACAGGAAACTAAGCGGCGTGCAATATTTTATACCATATTAATGTCTGGCTACCAATTTGATAAAAAATATAATTACCTCATATGTACAACAAGATCACATTTCTTGTAAAACTTTTTGCTGCAATCTTTGTAGTCGCAAGTGTATGGCGTCAAACGCTCGTGATCGCGCTCCACGTGGTTTTTTAACTGGAAAGATTTTATAAAGTAATATTAAATAGTATAGTTTTATAAATAAAGTAGTTATCGACAAATTTTAAGAAATACACTTAATAGGCCACAATTATACAAGGGGGCGTCCATAAATTACGTGAGGTTTTTTTTCCATTTTCTGACCCTTCCTCCCCGCCTGGAGAGACGTCGTAAGATTTTATTCAAATCCCCTCCCCCAACCCCCAATCTCACGTAAGATTTTTTAAAATGTGGGTTTCTTATTTAAACATATTGGATTGTTACAGCAAAGGCTTTTAGGCGACGTGAATTTTTTAACATCAGGAAATCCTTGTTTGCCTTCCAATAACATAAAAAACCTAAGTGATAGAGTATGGAGGTGGCATATTATATATATGATCTTAGGCATGTACAGTATAGACGAAATGGAGCAAAATAGCATATGTTTTTGGAGATTGAAGCAAAAAATATTGCGTGATATTAGTCGAGACCCCCAACGTAAGATTAGGTGAGATTTGAGTCGACCCCCTCCCCCGTTTAAACATCTCACGTAATTTGTGGACGCCCTCCAATTCGGTAGGTGTATATAGTTTATTTAAAATTATATCTAACTACAAAATCATAAAAAAACATGATCACAACAGTTCTATCAAGGTCACAGGTCGGTTATCTAAATTTTGAATTAAATCATAAATATAGGTATAAATATAAAATGTATTAAATTAAGCGGAAAAAAAACTAGCAATTTTGTACAGTTACGCATAAGATTTCGTTTCAACTTGACCAATCGAAAAATTAAAATGTCTTTCAGATGTAAGTTCTATATTAGTAGCCGTAGGGTAATATGATCGTGAGTAACGTAATAGCAATATAAGGGCGTGTACACACGAGCCAGGCGGCGCGGTAGACGCGCGGGCAGCGGAGGCAGCGGTGAGCGGGCAGCACGCGCGGCGTGTGCGCGGCCAGGCAGTGCTTGTTCAGCGTCGACCGGTAGCTGAACCGCTGCGCGCACACGCGGCACTTGTACGACCGCAGTCGGGGGAAGTGGGTGGCTGGGGAGAAGACATTATTTTCTTAGTAAACAGGAATGAGCAAAAACGGTCTGGACCTCGGAATCTTAATGTAGGAAATGTTTTCATAAAACACTGTTTCACACATACAGCCAATGTCAATTACATATCTAAAATAAGAGATAGAATTGAATCTAAATTAAAAGTAAGCAAATTAAATGCTTGTGTTATAGGTGTTAGTCAACAATACTAATACATAGAAATACTTAAATACGAGTAGATGCCAGATTTAATTTAATAAACACCCAGACCCGGAAATGCAGATATCTAAATGTTCATCACTACTTTAAATTAGTTCCCCAACGCTTTCCCCCACATTGGTCCAGGTCTGCTGAGTAAAATAGACCTCTGCTTCTCTGCCAAGCTGCTAGAAGAAGGCGAGCACAAGTTCTACAGGTCATACGTCAGGTTCTCGTGGCATAGTGCTATACAGCAACTTGCCCAGTAGTGATCCACCGTCCCACCTATTTTTGTTGCCATAATGACTGTCATGTTTCAGTCTGGAGGATAGGGTAGCCAGTAGACAACTTTTACTATAGACATTCCCAGTCTTGGGAAAACGACGCACCTGTAAAACAGTTGTCTCTTTCTATCAGTACAGCCACATGCTTATTTGCTGACCTCTCACATAAAAAAATGAATAACTTCTATCGCTTACCAACATGAGATGTGTAATTATTCTTCTTTTTGAATACTTTATCACATGTAGCACAAACGAACAATGTGGCCGTCTTTACTTTGGTTTTCTGATTTTGCTTTGTTTCCTCCTCTGCTTTATTGGAAGTATCTACATTGTTTGCGACTCTCTCATCAATTTTAATTATAACAGGTGCTATGTTATCTATAATCTTTCTCGATTTATCGGAAACGTCTAGGTTTTCAGGCTCATCTGATTTCTGATGTTTCGGATCAACAATTTCTACTCCTATATTCAACATGTCTGTCAGTTGTACGGCATCAATTTCACTATTTAAACTAATAATAAACATATCATCATCTTCTGTTGATACATATTGAACACTGTTCTCCCCGATCAACTGATTTAAGTTAGCTGCCAAATTAGTACTGGCATCTAAATCAACATCACTTTCGAATATTGTTGCACAGTCATCAACGGAGACAGAATGTTGGACATCTTTTGGAGGGTCTGGAATAATGTCTGGTACATTCAAAAGTTCATCCGGCAAGTGCTCTGATTTAACATGATACAAAGCATTCATTATATCTTGATCTACACTTTTTTCTGTAAAGTCAAATACTGGCTCTACAATTTTATCACTAACAGTCTCATGTTCGTTGGGATTCATATTAAATATATGATTATTTTGCAGGAAATCTAAATCATTATACAAAAATTCGTCATCTAGTATATGTAAAGACTTCATTTCTTTTAAAAATTCAATTTGCATTAAATTATCCTCAGCACTAGGGTCAGGTGGGATTGGCTCGTAGTTATCGTGATACAAAATCTCATTTTGTCTGGGGATTGTTAAATAGTCATCTTCAGCTGATAGTATGTCATCCACAATATTATCTTCTGTTCTATTTGTATCAATATTAGCCTGATTTATTTTTTCTTCTTTATTTTCTTCACTATTGCATTCCGAATGATTTCTAAAATGTAATCAAAACTGTTACATACTTGACATATTATAATGACATATGATTTATCTAATTTCATATTTTGTTTATAAAAAAATGTGAACTGTGTTTATAATTAAGAATTAAATAAATACATTCTAATACATTAGTAAATAAAACTAGCAAATGTTATAAATGCCCCAAAATTAAATTTTCTTATTAGAATTTAACGTAAGACGACAATACATACATTACTTGAAAAGATTAAGAAAAGTAAAACACTTAAATAGATATTAACAAAATATAACCCATCTTACCTAACACTGTGTTCTAATAGTCCACTTTTATAGTGAAACGTAGCCCCACATATCCGACAGTGATGTTTTTTTGCATTATCTTGTTTGGCATTGTATAGTCTGCAATTTAGCTGATGACGCTTAAGAGATGCCGACTTAAACATAAGTAACAAATAGAAATATTAACACTATTATGCATAATATATCATGATACATGCAATGTAGAATTTCTAGTCTTATCAATCACTTTTTTAATTTAACATACTTACTATGATCTGTTTGAAAGTTCGAAAATTAAAAAGTAAGCAGATTTTTTATGAGGTTTATTAATAGCTTCATTATTATAATAATTAAACATAATGACATTAATTAATTCATTGTGTGCTCTGTTCTTACTTTAAATTTTTTGTCTAAATTTTAAAAACAACAAATTTTACTTTAACATTTTTGTGTTAGCATAGTTTTAAAGTTCAAATTAAAAACACTTATTTAATCACCCAAGTTGGTCCAGGCTCCTAGAATAAATGATTTACCTTTATTTCACTATCAGGAGACCCATCTGTTCTTTGACATAAAAAAAGTCACTACATACTATAAAAGAAGTTGGTCCACGTCTGTAAGTGTATCTGTGTATTTGGAATAAAATCAAAAACTACAAAGCGGATTTTAATAAATAGTAGGAGTGATAACTGAGTATTGTTTAGACATAGATAAGGTTTTCTGTTAATTTCTTGAAATGTAACGATTTTCAACCCATTGGGAGATTTTATCATGACGCCAAAACCATTGTAAGTTAAAACAAAATTGCATATAGTGGGATTGTTGCTCTTTTATTACTCTACAAAAAATGCGTTTGATAACTAACCGTAACTTAAATATTTAATAAGATAAATGCTTTAACTTTTTAAGTAGCTACACAATTACTATATTCAAAGTGACCATTTTTCTATGTTAAGAGAAAAGAAAGTTGTGGTTAGCAATTCATCCACAATATGATAATAAAAGAACCTCCATCTCTACTGTTATTATAAATGTTAAGTCTGTACTTTTTTATGTTAAAACCTGTTAAGTTATTTTAGTTAGTTAGAGAGATGAATGGATAAAACCTCAGTTATTTAATATTAGGTTATAGGTTTTATCTGATGTCTCAATTAATTTAAGTAAGTGAATAAACTATTAAATTTGATAGTACATAATATCTACTATTATGACTAAAGAATATTTTGCTAGTTATTCTTAATCTGATTTATAAAATTGTTATGTCACCGTGTGCGTGATTGAACTCCCCCCAAACGGCTCGACCGATTTTAGTTAAATTTTGTGAGTTTATTGAGTAGGTCTGAGAATCGGAAAACCTTTAATTTTTTAAACCCCTAAGTGACAAGGGTGACTCACCCCAAACATTTTTTTTTACTAAAATCACATTTAAAAAAAGTAGCAGAATAACTTCTGCCGGGTCAGCTAGTCTTATATATAAAATTCTCGTGGCACCATACTCTTCTTATTTTTGTTTATGTTAGTTACCATACTCCTCCGAAACAGCTTTATCGATTTTCACCAAATTTTATATGCATATTCAGTAGGTCTGAGAATCGGCTACTATTTTTCATAAAAATTGCAGAACAACAATAGTGCACATTTGGCCGGCCAGGATGGTACAAATCACAGTATGAAAGTAATCCGCCGCCTATATCTGCTTTCAAACTTTTTGTATAGTATAGAGGCAGGCAGACAGAAGAGGCAGCACCCCACGTGCCTACAGTCACCATAGAGGAGAGTAAAAATGATATTATTAATGTGAATAGAAGGCTAATGACATTTTAACACTACAGTTTTGTATTATACTTGACAATATTAGAGTTGCCACCCTTATTTTTTCTCTACTCTTTGGTACTGAGTAACCAAAATCGGTCAATGAGATGTAATCCAGACTGTCTGAGTATGCTTTGCAATGCAATGTGCCCCGATCTAACATACTTGCTTCACCCTGTTAACAGTGTGTGCTATCTATTAATGTTAATAAACATACACACCTGCTGAAATCTTTTATTGCAACCCAAGCAACTAAATGGTTTCTCCTTTGTGTGTGAAAGAATATGCCTTTTCAGATTGGATTTGTCTTTGAATAGTTTTTCACACATTGGACAAGAATGCTTTGGAATAACTGAAAATATGGTACAACAAAATAATAATATCAAAGAAATATCAATGAGACATTACCAACTTCACATAATCATACATAAATTGCTAATGGCTAATAGTTTTAGTGCTTTATAATATTATTCAATACAAGTTACAGTTTTATACAAAAAAAATATTTTGTCTAGTAAACATCCAGAATTAATAATAAATTAATTACCATAGTCATGTATGTCTTTATGCTTCTTCAAATCTGATGGTTTTTGAAAAGATTTCTCACACTGATTGCACTTATGAGGACTGCAACATAAAAACATTGCATTTAAAAAAAATATCTTGTCTGGAAAAAGTACTAAAAATAATGCATCAAATTTTATAAGTCTCATTTGCATTTTTTTTATGGTCCCTACAACTTTCCTTAAAATTACTTTTTAAAGTAAAGTATCTTCACGCCCATATCCCGGTACAACCAAGGCACCCACGACTAGCCGAAGACACTAAGTCCCACAATGTGATAGGTGGCAAGCCTATCGCCAACGGGACACATTTCCAATCCCGACCAAAATTTTTTTATTAGAAAATTGGAAAAATCCAATTTTCTTTTTGTTGGCACACCCGGGATTCGAACCCGGGACCTCATTCAGTCTAGTCCAACACCCGGACCGCTAGACCAGAGAGGCTTTTTAAACAATTAATAATGTCTATTCAGTAAGAAAATGGAATAAACATTAGTATGGTAATTATGGACATATAACTTGAATGATATCTATATAAGTACAAACTTATTAAAAACCATTACTTGAAATAGGAAAACAATCTAAAACTTTTCAAACATACCGATAGTTGAGGTGTTTAGTGAAAAGGTGTTGTTGGAGTCGCCACAATGCTTCAAAAGCCATGGTGCACTGGGGGCACTTCCATACTTTTGCTAGAGGTTTATGTGTCAATGAGTGCTTCATTAGATTTTGTTTAGTTGAAAACTTTTGATCTGGACATTTATCTGTAATAACATGATTATTGGAAATTCAATAATTCAAATTAAACATTGATTCTGAAGGTACACAAAAGACCAGTTGAAAAATTAACTAAACCTAAAGCAGTTCAAACATCGAAAATGCTGACAAAATGCAATATATTTATTTAGTTGTTATTCATTTTAAAATATTACTGAAATAACAATTTATTTATGTCCTCAAAAAGGATCATTCTAGACAAGGATGATGTTCAGTAGCCACATTTTTTTATAATTATTTATAGCAGAAATTGCTTAATTTACAATTGAGTTAAAGGATTAAAACAACCAGAAGCAATCTTAAGTTAGCTAAAGGTAGTTACCTAAAGATATAGGGTTTTATTCATAAAATTATCAATAAAATTCAAATGGTTTGCTAAGACATGTTATCTAACACCACATTATGCATGAAAATAATAAGTGCCTTACCACAAATCCATAAATTGTCTTTGGAGTGCACTCGCAAATGACCATAATACTTTTTAGCATTGTCAAACATTTTGTGACATATCTCACAGTGCAAGGTTGTGGGACCGTTCAAATCTGGCTCCTCAAGAGGACCGTCGGCGGACAAAAACTGCGCCAGTACATCGTCAGAGCCCAACAATGCCCCTTGAGAAGATAATATGTTATGGAGGTCATAGTCATGATTTCTTTTATTTACATCAGTGGTCTCGGCATCAACAAACTGAAAGTTATAGAAGTAAATAACAAATGTGTTTATAAAGCCAATAATTTCAATAATTCTGAAAGCATTTCACTTACTGGTAAGCTAAAAAATGTATAATTTGTTTCCATTTTCAGTATGCTATTTCGAAATATGCTAATTCATTACATTTCTAACAGTTTAACATAAAATTCCAATTTACGATGTAGGTATATTCATGTCATAAAATTTATTTTCTGAAGTCGGAAATCAAGTCCTTAGTCAAAATTTATTTTAAAACTAAATATTTTTCTCGTTAAAAACTGTAACTGTACACACAAATACCTGCACACATGACACAAAAGAGTAAAATGACACATGAGATGACACAGCTCACAAGCTCTGACAACTCTGACAAGTGACAAGTACGGAGTACCGTTCAAGAAGTTTACTTGGCTTCAGTAAGGAAACAACGCTGTGCAAATAACGACATTTAGCTATGCGTTCCTTGCGTCAATCCATCGATTTCATAATAATTCTCAGTATTGTTTATGAATTGGATGTTGCAAGGAACGCATAGCTAAATGACGTACGTCGCACAGCGGTGCTTCATTACTCAGCCAAGTATGCTTCTTGAATACGGATTTAAGTCTCAAATTTCCCCGTGTTTCTCCTTTTCTGCCATGCACCTCGTAAAAGGCGAGCATACCGTCACTAACACCGTGAGATCTGACTAGGTGGTAGAATTTCGTAGCAACGCTCCTGGATTGGTACCATCGCCTTACGTATTCCTACCGCCATAACGTTAACGCTTGCCGTTGACGTGCTCCGGTTCGGAGGACAAGGTAGCTGGTAAACTTACTTTTGCTTGAGGCCTAACATCCCAGCCTCTGGCTGGCAACGCACCATTACCACCTTAGGTGTCTCTAGGTAAATTTCTTACCATTAGGAAATCCGTCTGTTTGCCTTCCTATATCATAAAAAAAACCTCGAATTTCCCTAGATTTCAAGGTTTCAATTAAAACAATTAGAATTACTAGAATTCCGTGAAGAAGTAGGCGCAACACGCTAGATACGTTTTTTTATGTGATGGGTTAGAAATGGGTCGCCTGATGATAAGACACAACCGTAGCCTACAGTCATCATAAATGTTACAGATGTGTCGCCGTCCTGTGGCCGGACTGTTACGCCTATCGCACAAGTCTACCGGCTATCCTACCCTCCAGACCGGAACGCGAAGACAGAGTCATTATAATATATTCATATTATTTGGTGATGGTGGAAATTAAAATTTTCATAACTGAATATTAATTTTCTACTTACGTCAAATAAAAACAATTACGAATGTCGGAAACGGAAACTCAAAATTCTTTATTTATCGAAAAGGCGACGTAACGACCGCACAGTTTTGTTTTTTCATAAAACTAGGCGAGCCCAAGCAACTTTTGTTATACCACGTTCATCTCTTTCATATAATATGGTACTTTAGTACGAAACAAATATAGCAGTGACGAAAAATTTCCCGTGAGTGCTCCCTCTATGTTCCGCTCAATGCCAATCCAAATTAAAATGATGAAGACATACATTAAGAAGACAAGTAGTCTGTTATTTTATGAAAAACAAGAGGTTAGTGCTGGTGGGAATGGTCGAAGGGAGAAGGCGTGCTTCCCTGTATAAGGATATTATTATACTCTTTGCGTGCTTCAAAGAGAACACAATACTACGCGCGTGCTTTTTGAGGGTTCTATAAAGGCTCTAAGATAAAAGAAGTAAGAAATAAAAATTAACGTGTAATGTCTTAGCGATGTGTTCATATAATTCTGTAAATAAACTATACAGTGTTAGACAGTTAGGAAAAAATGGAGATTTCAGGGTTTTATTACGACAGAAGAGTCAGAGGCCTGGACAACAAAGAATATTAAAAACTCATCCAGCTAAAGAAAATAAATATTAAGATATGAGTTCACATAGTATGAAACTGGTAACTATAAGAGATAGAGGGAAAATAAAAGATTAATAAAAATGACTCCTACATAGTCGTGGAAGCTTTGACGCCATCGTGAAAGAAGATTATTTTGGCGCTCAGCATTTTGATTTTATAAATTGTGTACTGTGTAATTTTGTTCAATGATGTGATATGTGATCAAAGAAAGTAACGGAGAAACACAACATAAAACTTCGAGAAATTACAAACTAAAGATGTGTTCAAGGACTTAAATAACCTTTGAACTTAGTAAAGAAAATGGTATTTTAAAAAGGGGGAATACAAGGTCATAAGAAACTGAAGAAGTGAATTTAGAATAAATAACAAGACAAAGAATTTACTAATACGAAAGATGTGGCAGCATGGCCAAAAGGTCTTAGCCGGGCCCAGAAAGGGACAAATTAACTTTTAAAAAAGTGACAGTTTTGGCGCCATCGTGAAAGAATATGGTTATATTTTTTTTATAATTATTGAATTCCGTGTTTATATTGAGTGAAATTAGATAATTTTGTGGTATTTTGTACAATTTTGTTCAGTGTACAAATGAAATAATCACGCAGAAATTAGTGATCGTGCATTTCCTCGCTGACGCCAAATCTCACTAGATGAGCTTGAGTAACAAAGCCACCGCTTTACTCAAGACCCTGACGTGACGTTGTATATTTTGACTTATGACTGTTAATAAGACTTAATTAATACGGAAGACATGGCAGCATGGCCTAAAAGTAGACTTAGCCTGTCCAAGAAAGGCACGAATCACAGAACAATATTACTCAATAATAATAATAGGTTGGCGGGAACGGTCGGAGGGGGAAGGCGCGCTTTTCGAGGGTTCCCTCCAATCTTTAAGCTAAAAATGTGTAATATAATGTAAAAATGTATAATTTGTAAATTAATTAACGTGTAAATATTGCTTAGTTGTGTGTAAATGTGATTTAGTAAATAAACTATATTAGTGAAAGACTATTGTAGAGTTTTATCACGACAGAAGAGGCAGAGGCCTGAACAAGAAAGAAATTTGAAGACGAAACTAGAAAAAGACTAGAAGATATGGGTTTATTATATAATATAAGACTAGTATAAAATATAGAGGTAAAAAAAAGAATATTAAAATACTTTTTGCACTGTCGTAGAAGTTTTGGCGCCAACATGAAAGAAGATGATTTTGGAGTTCAGAGTTATAGTTTTATAATTTGTGTGAAAATAATCGTAATTCAAGGATGTGACGTACTATAAAACAAATTAACGGAGAAACATAATATGTAAACTTCAAGAAATTAAAACTAAAGACGTATTGAAGGACTCAAATAAGCTTTGTCTTAGTGAAGGAAATGACTTTTAAAAAGGGGAAGACAATATGTTAAGAAACTGAAGAAATGAATTTAAAATTTTAATATGAAAATGAATTTATTATTACGGAAGACGTGGCAGGCCTTAGCCGGCCCCAGAAAGGGGCAAAATAAATTAAATAATAATGATAATAATAATTTTATTTCAGACCATTGATTCATAATTGTTAGTAACAATTATTGCCTTATAAACTATGTTAGAGTTTTGGCGCCATCGAGAGAAAAGATGGTCGAAGTTTTTTCATAATTATTGAATTTCGTGTTAATATTGAGTGAAATTAGTCAATTTTGGTGGCATTTTGTATAATTTTGTTCACTGAAAGTGCACAAATGAAATAATCATGAAGAAATTAGCGTATCGTATATTTCCTCGTTGCCACCAAATCTCATTGCATGAGCTTGTGTGAAAAGGCCACCGCTTTACCCAAGAGCCTGACATTACTTACTGACGACTTATGACTGATGACTAATTATAATTGATATAAAATTTGATGCAAATTTCTACTTGACTAATGGCAAAATACTAACGAGATTGCCAACTCCTAAAGAAAGAAGAAGAAGACTATGTTAGTATTGTTAGTGTACTTTTCATATTAAATAAATGACCTACTTAATTAACCCTACTGCAGTCTCTATCCAGTGATGCTGTATAGAACAGTCGGGCCTGGCAGCAATCATCCCAAGGATACTGTTGTCGCTGGTACGTAGGCGCTGTAGCAGAGATGTGGCTTTTTTACGCATCAAAGCGAAGAAGTCGTCCGTGAGCGCATCTGCGAACATTTGAGAGGCGCNNNTTGATATAAAATTTGATGCAAATTTCTACTTGACTAATGGCAAAATACTAACGAGATTGCCAACTCCTAAAGAAAGAAGAAGAAGACTATGTTAGTATTGTTAGTGTACATTTCATATTAAATAAATGACCTACTTAATTAACCCTACTGCAGTCTCTATCCAGTGGTGCTGTATAGAACAGTCGGGCCTGGCAGCAATCATCCCTAGGATACTGTTGTCGCTGGTACGTAGGCGCTGTAGCAGAGATGTGGCTTTTTTACGCATCAAAGCGAAGAAGTCGTCCGTGAGCGCATCTGCGAACATTTGAGAGGCGCTACAGTGCCACGGCAGCCCCAACAGCATCCTAAAGGCATTGTTATATTGAACTCGTAGGGCATCGTATGCGCGGCGCGTATATGACACCTACAGTATATAGAAAGACTGACAGAATGCTTTAAATAAAGTGACTTTTACATCTGCAGTTCATCTTGCGAATCTGCGGGCAAGCATATTACCCCTCACCGCCAACGCCCTAAGTTCTATCTCAATATCCTCGTCATCCCTAATAGGTCGCTCGTGACGCTATGGCCTAGGTACTTAAATCTCTTCACGACCTTCAAAGGTGTATTATTAAGACATAGGTACGCGTGGCACATAGCATGGCTGTTGTTTCGGTGCCCTAAGTATAAGAATTTCACTCTTCTTCAAGTTATACATTAAACCATGTACCTCCGCGTATGTCTCACAAATACGTAACAGCTTCTTTAGCCCAGCTATTGAAGGACTAAGGAGCACCATGTCATCTGCATAGCTTATATTGTTGACACATACGCCATCTATATATCGCCTCTGTGGTCTAGCGGTCCGGGTGTTGGACTTGACTGCATGAGGTCCCGGGTTCGAATCCCGGGTCGGCCAACAAAAAAGAAAATTGGATTTTTCCAATTTTCTAATAAAAAAAAATGTTGGTCGGGATTGGAATTGTGCCCGGTTGGCGATAGGCTTGCCACCTATCACATTGTGGGACTTAGTATCTTCGGCTAGTCGTGGGTGCCTTGGTTGTACCTCTGCCTACCTCTTCGGGGATATGGGCGTGAAGATACTTATACTTTACATACGCCATCTATATGGCAGCCGACATGTGTGCCGCCCAGCCATTCAACCAGTTGGTTCACATACAAGTTAAACAGTAGAGGTAAGCTCAATCCGCCCTGTCTCACCACATTCCAACCTGTATTCCTCCGATAAAGCATCGACCCATCTTACCTGGTTTCGCTGGTTACCATATGAAACCGCCGCATATGAAATACTGGTATTATTTCAGAAGCAACCCACCCACGCTCCCTAACTTTCTCCACAGCAGATCATATGAAACCAAATCAAACGCCTTCGATAAATCAAGAACGCACGCATATACCGGCGTCCTCCTATCGGTGTAGTACTTGATAGTGTGTTTTAGACTAAAAATAGCACTCTCCGTCGAAACTCCCGATTTAAAACCAAATTGTGCATCACTTATTTTTATGTATTGTTTTAAAGAATCACTTAACACACTGTCAAACACCTTAGCCGCGATGGTATCAAGCGAGATGGGCCGATAGTTGTTCATATCGGATGCGTCACCCGTTTTATTTTTAACAATGGGTACTACAATAGTGAGCATTAGTGGTTCCGGAAGATATGAGTGACCCAAGCACAAGCTGTAAAACAGTGAAAAAACTCGCGGTAGATGCACTCCCGCATATTTAAAGTGTTCAATGCTGAGACCATTCCCTCTCGTCATTCTGTTAACTATCCTCGCTATACTCTTGGCAGGTATCTTGTTATTTCTCTCAGTTATAATAGCCTCAGCATTGCTCACCTTCGAACAATTTAAAACATTACTTAAGGGTGACTGCACAGAAAAGTGACACCTGAATGCATCAGCAATGTCCGGAAAGCTTGGCTTCACATTCATTTTGTTTGTGTATAACTAAATTAATCAGTGTTGGCGCTATCGTAAATGAATATGGTAGTAATTATTTCATAATTATTGAATTTTGTGTTTCAATTGAGTGAAATTAATCAATTTAGGTGGCATATTGTACAAGTTGTTCAGTGAAAGTGCACAAATGAAATAATCATGATGAAATTAGTGTATCGTGTATTTCCTCGCTGCCGCCAAATCTCGCTAGATGAGATTGATTAACGAAGCCACCGCTCTACTCAGGACCCTGACATGACTTTGTAAATATTGACAAATGATTGAAATAAAGACTAAATCATGACTTAATTAATAATATGTAAGACGAACATGGCCTAACACGGCCTTAACCGGTCCCAGGAAGGATTTAAAAGGGTTAAAAAAAAAATAAAAAAAGCGCGAAAATTCAAAGACTGTTTTACTGTTTTGACAAAAATATATTTTTTCCTTTGACAAATTGAAGAAATAGAAATGTTTGAAGTTTTTAACTTTTATTATCTTATTTTATTATTGATGCCATTTTTTATCTCCATGCGCTATCAGCTTGGTCACTTTTGTTACATTCCCAAACTTTAAAACTATTGGTGACAGAACTGAGTAATATAGTGTTGATAGTAATTCATCTCATACAATTTATTTAAAAACTTGCCTTTTTAAATTTCATACTCTTCTTTAAAATAAAATGTGCATTATATTTTTTTATAACGCGTTTAATGAAGCCGATAGTGATTATGCCCTAATATTTGCAACTAACAGAGATGAATATTTAGACAGACCTTCCGAATGTATGCTACCATGGTGCGAAGATAGTAATGTTTATGGAGGTAAGTAGTTATCTAGTCATCATCATCATCAGCCGGAGGTCATCCACTGCTTGACATAGGCCTCCCCCAAAGAGCGCCACAAGTCGCTAGTCATTTTGTTTTAATTAAATGTTACAATTTTTTTATTTTTATTTGTATATTTGACAGGGAGAGATTTAGAACCTTCATCTGAAGGTGGGGCTTGGTTAGCATTGAACACAGCTTACCAAAAAATTGGAATACTCCTTAACCTACCTGGGAAGAAAAAGGAAAATGCCTTGAGTGAGTATTGTTATTGTTTTTGCATAATGTGAATCTTTCATGTTTACCAGATATGTTAGAATTTAAAGTTGACATACCTTGAAAATCAAATAAGGTGTGAACTAATACCTGATAGCTTTCACTTTGCATGGCAACAGCATAGTTATATTATCATATATATAGCAAGACGTAGTTGGATTGTTGTTGGATGGCATGTCGGCCGTGGTAGTCGTTAGCATGCACACATAACTCTTCTGACCAAACACAAAGATTGGGCTTGATGACCAATAGGAAGACACCTAAATGTTTATTACATAACTGTGGCAGGCACTGACATTGACTAAACATTTTGATGTCTATTTGAATGTTTTATTAAAGTATTGTCTAACACCTATAACACAAGCACATAATTTGTATGCTTTAACACAAGCACATAATTTGTATGTTTTCAATTTGACCAGCAATACTTATTTAGTAATACTTTATTGCAAATAAAAAGCGAAAACATACAAAATATTTATCATTTATCCAAACAAAGAAATTCTTCTTCTTTGTAACATCAGTAGATACAGACATAGATTGTGTCTAAGGAAAACCACCATGTAAATGTATTGTCATATTTTCCATTTTATCAACTGTTATCTACGAAAACAACTTTTGTTAGAATGCAAAGTGCAAACATAATATCTCAATACCTAACAAGTTATCAAATATGTTGGTAGCTATGTCTAATCAAATTTCCTCTCCGTAACAACAAAAAGGCAACTTGACTCATATCTAAGTGTTGTTACTAATCATGTAATATTTCTGAAGAGTTAGTTTAGCCTTATCAGTAAATTTTGTAAAATATTTTTTTAGGTATGTATATCTATGCTAATATTATAAAGAGGAAAGGTTTTATTTTTTGTTTGTTTGAAATTAATAGGGTCCGAAACTACTGGACCAATTTCAAAAATTCTTTTACTTTTAAAATACTACATTATCCCTGAGTGACATAGGCTTTGTTTCATGAAAATCGGTGCAGTAGAAGTAGGTTTCGCCTGAAACTACTAGTTAAACTATATACCTAATGTTTAGGGAAAGAGTATATGTATCATTACTCTATGGTCTACAACCCTTCAATGTAAACATAAAAATTAATGTGGTATACACACACTTATAGGAAGTCAATGTTTTATTATGAGTTGTATTTTTACAGGTCGGGGCAAAGTTGTGGCTGATTATGTTAAAAGTAACACTTCTATTTTGGATTATATAGAATCCCTGAAGAATTATGACCAGAAATGCAATGAATTTATATTTGTGTCTGTTGAATATAGGTAAAGTTGAACCCTTAATCCTTCCAATGCTAACAGCAAGAGCTTTCCATTTCTCACTTGTTTTTGTCAAAAACATTTTACCAAAACAGCTGACCAAACTAATGATTAAATTCTTTATTTAAAATTTTATTTGTTGTATAATAAATTCTTGAATAACTGCACAAAAACAATTTGTTCTTTTATGTGCTATTCACATAAAGGAACAATTTTTTTGCGTTAATTGGAGCATTGAACCTATAAATCTCAAACCTGATGAAGACTGGAGTATATCAACCTGAGATGTAGAGTTATAACTTGATTGGTAAGTTTTCCAGCGATTCTAATCTGCTTATCCTAACACAGATATAACAAGAATTAGCATTGACATTATGGTAGTATAGATAGGTAATGCATAATGGTAATTGTCATAAAACTTGCCACTTTAACCACATCCATTGGACACACTAAATTTAGCTCAAGCTTCGTTAGTTAAATTCAAGGTACATAGGTACAAAAGGCCAGGGTAACTGAGACTAGCTTGACCTTCAATGTAAAGTTTCTGAATATCCTACACAATGAAAAAGTTATAATTTTTTGTAGAAACATGATGCCAGATATAAAAACATATAACAATGCATCTAATAAAACTGATACGTGGACAGACACATGTCTAGGATTTGGAAACAGTCTACCTGAGGATCCATTAACCAAAGTCAAATCAGGTAAAAGTATGATGAGAGAAATATGTACAAAATTTAATAAAGTGGAACACAAAAAACAACTAATTGAAGAGCTTATAATGTTGTTGAAAAATAAAGATATGTAAGTAAAATGCAAGTTTTATTAAATGAGCACTGTAGATAGTAGTGTTTTAATGTGATGTGTTGGTCCGGGCTCCTTCGCAGAATAGACCATCTGCCTTCCAGCCAGGCAGTTCGTAAAAGGCGAGCATAGGCTTACCGTCGCCAACACCGTGACATATGACTAGGTGGTAGAGTTT
>NJDC01000689.1:62392-74824 GCA_002245475.1 Calephelis virginiensis | reverse complement strand
TCATTTCATTAGGAGAAAAATCTGGAAAATCAATTTGTCTATACTAAACACATTTAGCGGTGACGAGGTTTTGCACGTTTCCATGTTTATATTCTTTTATTACAAGGTTGATAAGTATATTTTTGATTAAATTATCGCTATAAAAAGTAGCCTATGTTATTTTGTTCCTCATAAAGTGTCTAAATACAAAGTTTCACTGTTACAGCTTTAAAAATGACGAATTTACATATGAAAAGTCATCCCCTCTTTTTACCCATTCTCCCCTATTTTTTGCAATAAAAAGTAGCCGTACTAAATTTCATTAAAATCAGTTCACTGGTTTAGGCGTGAAAGCGTAACAGACAGACAGACCGACACAGTTACTTTCGCATTTATAATATTAGTAAGGATTATTGAACAATATAAGCGTTCTGCACTTCTGCTACACATAAACAACACATAAATACATACACATAAATTTTAGGCTTCTGCGTCTGCTCAATTTTTGTAAAAAGGGGTCCAAAGTTTCGGCATCACGTATTAATATGTAGATAATAATTCATTTTTAAAAGACAACTGCTAGAAGACACATTATAATGAGAAGTTAGTACGTCATTGGATTTTGTAAATATCTAGTTTATTATAAAAAATGATTATTTATTACAATTAGGCGTCTCTGTGGTCTAGCGGTTAGTCCGACGCCGGAGCGCTTGAGGTGCCGGGTTCGATCCACGGGTCGGGCAACAAAAAAATTAGAATATATATATTTCCCGTTCCCGTTAGAACGTTTCCCGGGATTAGATACGTTCCCGGTTAGGACTTAGTTTCTTTTTTTTTATGTTATAGGAAGGCAAACAAACAGACGGATTTCCTGATGGTAAGAAATTCACGCCGACTAGAGACACAAAAGGTGGTAATGGTGCGTTGCCAACCTGAGGTCGGGATGTTAGGCCTCGAGCAAAAGTAAGTTTACCGGTTACCTTTACCTCCGAACCGGAACACGTCATGACGTTATGACGGCAGGAATAGGTAAGGCGGTGGTACCAATCCGGGCGAGTCGCTGCCAAACTCTACCTAGTCGGATGTCACAGTGTTAGTGATGGTAAGCCTATGCTCGCCTTTTACGAGCTGCCTGGCAAGGAAGGCAGATGGTCTATTCTTCAAGGGAGTCCGTACCCGCACGGGGAGAAAGCTTGGGCTAGTCGTGGGTTATTGGCCCTGGTTGTGCCTCTGCCTACTAAATTGGGGAACATATTATTGAACATATTATTTTTTGATAGTCTTAGTAGTAGTAGTAGTTTAGTAGTTTAAGTAGGGAAATCTAGTAGAAAAACGTTTTATCATTCAAAACATTTAGAGCCTAGTCAAAAAATGTCTAGACTTGAATTACTTTTTTATTTGACTATATTTCATAACATCCAAATTATTTCATAGCGCAAAGGATTGCCATATTAATAACCTGCTCACACTTGATATCAGACTCCATGGTAAATAAAATTATGTCTTCATTATGAGAATTTCAAAATGTTCATTTCCATAGGTATTATAGCTATGACGTGTCCTATCGTTCAAATTATAAGTTTTTTTCAGATTTCTCATTATCTAGCTCAGCCTTTCCCAAAGTGGGCGATAACGCCCCCTTGTGGGCGCTGGAAGCCTAGAGGGGGGCGGTATAAATCTTGAAAAAAATGTTTTTTTTTTAAACTAGGCGCAACAAATATGTTATTGAGGTTATTGACAAGAAAAAAACGAGGGGGGGGGGGCGCTACAAAACAACTGATTTTCAAAGTGGGCGTTACATGAAATAAGTTTGGGAACCTCTGATCTAGCTTGCTTTTCTATGACGTTGCTACCCGTGCTTTGGCCATTTTAAGGAATGTATACAGCTCCTTAAGTAAGGGTGTTCCTAAAGATTATCCAAGTTGAAATGATGGCCCAATTTACACAGGGTAACATTTAAAGGTCCAACCAAATTTTGAGCGAGGGTTAGGAATCGATAGCACTTTCCATTTAATTCCAGTAAAAAATAATAGAAAAAACGAAGGGTTGCACTCCGGGAATGCCGGCAGAAGTGAAAACTTGAATATTAACGTTGTGCATTTTTAATACGATCTCTCTGCCTACCCCGTAAGGGACTTGGCGTGAAGATATGTATGTATATGTATGTGCATTTTTAATATTTCGGAAAGGTTAGGGAATAATTTTGCACGAATTGCTTTAATTATCAGTTTGAAATAGTACAATTATATGGTAGAATACGATATTCATTTATTGCGCTATCGTACACAAACATGACAACACGAACATTCGCGCAAGTTCCCTGCGCCATCTTACGAATTTTCGATCAAGTTACCCGACGCGAGTTTAGAAGTTTTTACCCATTCCAAAAAAAGTGCGCAACGCCGCTAAAGAAGTTTTCACTTCAAAAATTCAAATTATAATTTTTATCCGACGCAAAATACAAAATGCATGGTTATATACAACGTAAACGCCGACCGCAATCGCATGCGCAGCCTGTTGACGTCACGACTCGTAATAGATAGCGTGACAGCAAGAAGTATTAACGCGGACTATTTCAAATGAATGTTCACAAAATAAATATTCCAATTTAACAATTAATATCTAAAATGCACAATTATTTTCGCCTTAACTCCCTGAAGTTAAAATTTGCCCGGTCTTTTGAAAGTAACCCTGTATTATGTGTTTATATTTATGTGTTAGTGCGAATATTAAAAGTAACCCTAAAAAAATGAGGTACTCAATTCGCCTGTGCGTTTTTTTTTTATTTTTAATGATGATTTGATCAATTTGATATAATATCAATCCTACTAATATTATAAATGCGAAAGTTTGCATGTTTGTTTGTTACTCCTTCACGCAAAAACTGCTTAACTGATTTTCATGAAATATTGCACACGCATGGAGGGTAACTTGGATTAACACGTAGGATAGTTTTTACCCCGAAAAAATGTTCCTGTGGGACCACTAACTACGCGGGCAACTCCGCAGGCAACAGCTAGTTTTTAATGTTTTATTCTTTAAAGTTCTCATCAAGAGAAAAACTAGGCAAATTGCAAGACATACAGTAAAAATATTTTATTTTCGCCATACAAACTATTACTAATACTAGCTGTCAATGTCAGACGACATGAATTTCACTGGTCCTAAATAAATAAGTACGTACTGAATGGATTATGGAACAGATTAATGTTAAGTACATCCCGATCTGGAATCTAGTGATCCGGTGTTGGCGATGACTACATGAACTGTCAGATTCAATTCAAAACTTAATAATGTTGTTTGTCAACTTACTAATAAAGATACGATTCCCGGGCTTGGTCAAACACCCGTTTGGCTAGGGAATTGCCACCTATCAGACTGTGGGACTGAATACAGAGCCTAGGTATCCTGGCTGTACCTCTGCCTACTATTTTAGGATACGGGCGCAAAGATACTTAAGATAAAGCACAGGTTTACAGTATAATCACATACCATTACTTATCATAAGAAAAAATTGTCAGAAAGTTTGCCTTTTACTACTAAAAACTGAAATACTACTTCATATTTCTCAAGTTGGTTAAAATGTGTAAATTGTATATGAAAAGCGACGATTAGTTAAACATCCTACATTCTTATTATTAAACATGGACTAACGTAGGAGTAAAATATAGTTGATATTATAGTCTAAGTCACATTGTAAAAAGGACTATGATACCAGGCTGAACCTTGGAGTACTTTACTCCGTGTTTATTAATAAGGTGGTAGATGTGTAGTTATTGGTAACTTTCCATTTTCTGGAATACTTTGCATTTCCAATATAGCGATATTTTTCCTCAAGCAACTTCTATATTTCGTTTGCACCAATCATTGGGTTATTATAACAAAGAATTTACAGAGCCTTTACCATGAGTTGCTATAGATTACGTTCGGTAACTAAAGATAAGTCTCGGAATCTACACTAACGGCCAATGTTAAGGCCCCATACCAGCCATAGCAGCCAGAAGAGCCAATCAGCGCACTCCCCCGTTCCATGGTTACTATGAAATATTGCGCTCTATCTAAAGTAAATGTCTTAAGCGCCAAATCACTATTTTTGACACTATAAAAGTAATTTGAAAAAAAAAACTGAAACAGTTATCTTTTAGGTATAATACTTATCTATGTTTATGTTAAATCTGGTGTCGATATTTTCATAATTGAAGTAGATAGTTGGGTTTTCCTTTCAAAAAAGGGTTAACTTTTTGATTTTTTTCTATTGAGCAAAGTGAAATGAATCGTGTTTTGGAAACACTAGTCTTATAAAGCATATTAATGTTAATCTTGTGTATTTTTGTCGCCAAGATCCATAATTGCTTTGTATGAAAAAAACAGTATATTGCTGACGTATTTTAGCATACATGGCCCCTTAATAATGTATCTCAATCTAATGGATTTCAAGCAATCTAGATAGCTGCGTATCCGGCGGCCTATCCATACCTAATTGCCATATTTATGCTGTCCACAGATATGTTATTGGCAAGCGATAACATAAAAATGGATCAAAATATCAATCTTGGACAACAAGTTTTGGATTAGGATTGACTATTAATATTGGCCGTTAGACACTTTTGGTCTATAAATATGTTTCTCTTAATTACCAATACAGGCGCTGTTCAAAGTTTCTATACAGACCAGTGGTTGCCCGTTGGTCGAAATTCGACCATAATAATTTTTAATATCTGGTTGATAAGAACGCTATCTTCATTTCTCAAGACCAACTACTTTGTTTCCAAACTTTTTAGTGTGCCATCTTTTATCGTTATCATCAATATATTTGTGTATGTCAAATGCATGGTAGTGTGGGTAATGTTTTATTTATTGATTTAATGTACTTTAAGGCATTATTATTGAAAAATATTAGCGTTCTGCACTTCTCCTACACATAAACTATCAGTGTGCCAAATTTTATGCTCCTGCGTCCGCGCAATTTTCGTAAAAAGGGGTCCAAAGTTTTGGCATCACGTATAATTATAAAGATAATTTACAGAGACGGTAGCGAGTATAGTAAACTTGACAACCGTCAACTCATGGTAGGGGCTCTGATAACGTGTACAGTTAAGAGGACATTATATAAAAAGTATGAGAATTTCGTTTGTCACCACGTTTCGCACATAAAATTCAATACCAAGGCTGTGAGAAGTTAATTTAATAATAAGTAATTTGATCACAAGATTTTGCTTACGTCTTGTATTAGGATGTGAAAATGTATAAAAAAGTTATTATTAAACAAGTTAGTTATGTCCGGAAATTCGCTAAATTTAACTAATGTTTAATTTGTTTTTTGTTAAAAGTCCAATGACTTCCAAAAATATTTTATTTCTTATTTCTATGGAAAATGAGGGTGTCGTAAGTTTGTCATATCTGTGTGTATGTCTGTGGCATCATAACTTTCGAACTGTTCTCGTGTTGTCCCGGGCTCCTTTGCAGAAAAGACCATATGCCTTCCTACTAGGCAGCTCGTATAAGGCGAGCATAGGCTTACCTCCACTAACAGCGTAACATTTGACTAGGTGATAGAGTTGATGCGACTCGCCCGGATTGGTATCACCGCCTAACCTTTCCTGCCTTCATAACGTCAATGCTTGCCGTTGACGTGTTCTGGTTCTGAGGGTAAGGTAGCTGATAAACTTAATTTTGCTCCAGGCCTAACATCCCGGCCTTAGGTTGTCAACACACCATTATCACCTTTGGTGTCTCAGTGAATTTCTTACCATCAGGAAATCCCTCTGTTAGTTTCCTTCCGATATCATAAAAAAACGAATGGAGCTATTTCGATGAGGACTTTTTTATTTGAAAGCTAACGTTATAACGGGAGTAATAGATTTTCTTTAAATTTTAGCAATAACGGCCCAGTCTCGGTAATGATGAAATAAAGTAGGTACTATTTAAATTATGCGCTTCGGCTATATTTGTCCAGTTATTTTAAATATAGAGTTGTTATTACATAATTAATGATTTCGCTTAAATTTATATTACGTCAGCCAATTTAAAAATAAAAGTATTAAGTATAAAAACAATAAAATGTGTAAAGCCGAAGCGCATAATTTAAATAGTATTGCTATACCTATTTCTTCTCGCATATTTCAGGGTCTATAAGCTTTTATATTAAAAATTGCTTTATGATTTGATTAATTCCTCAACCGGAGTATATGGCTGAATCCAGCTACCTTACTCTCAGCATCGGAATACGACAGTACCAAAAAATAAAATTAAGATCATGACGGCAGGTAAAATGTAAGACTCTTACCCGGGTAAATCGCACAGCCGTCAGTGGTCAGGCTATCAGTGGTTTTGTTGGTAATTACGCGTTTACATAAGTATATTTGCGCCTTAGGAGCTGCCAGGTAGGAAGGTCTATTCTACACAGCCTGGAATGTATTTGATTTTTGTTGAGCTATTAATATGTATTTGTAATCGCCTTTGTGGTCTACCGGTCGGGTGCTGGACTTGACTCCTTGAGGTCCCGGGTTCGATCCTGGGTCGGGCTACTAATACAAAAATATGTTCCAATAAAAAATATCTTTGCCCGGGATGGGACATGTGCTTGATTGGTGATATTACATTTTGGGACTAAGTGTTTTCCGTTAGTCGTAGTTGCCCTGGTTGTACCTTCCTCTTCGGGGATACAGATGTGAAGATAATTTTTACTTCATTTACTTGTATTCGTATATATGAAAATGAACCGTCCCTAGTTTTTTCACCAGTTGATATCTTTATGCAGTACATTAATTACCTTGTAGTCCTAAAATATTCTGATTTGTACGTGTTACTAATTAGCTCAGCATTGTAACGCGATTCCAGCTAGTTTTAAAATAGACGTTTTAACAATGTTCAGACTAAACACACCAGTCAATCTGTCTTATATTTATTTACTGTTTACAACATAAAGGCCGTGTACACACGGACGAGGCATTGAAAAGGTAACCTCATAGCACCTGACATCATATGACAAGTTTTTGTAAAAAATGCGGTATATAAATCGTATTTTACACTCTCTACTAGACTTGACCGACTGGTGATATAATAGTGTATCTACTTTCCACAGATAATAGTTTTGTAAGTTAGCTAGTTTTATGTTAAACAATATTTTGTACAGTATTTATTTATTGCCTCTGTGGTCTAGTGGTTCGATTCCCGGGTCGAGCAACAAAAATAAAACTTGGTTTTTCCAATTTTCTGATAAAAAAAATGTTGCTCGGTTGGCGATGGGCTTGCCACCTATCACATTGTGGGACTTAATGTCTTCGGCTAGTCGTGGGTGCCCTGGTTGTGCCTCTGCCTAGCACTTCGGGGATAGGGGCGTGAAGACATCTTTTTTTAATTTATTGTTTACAATGTAAACGTGGGTGAAGAATTGCGTTTTGGGGCTATTAGAATCCCATTAATCTAGTCCAATTCATTTTTGAATATCCCTCTGTATTCTAAAGGTCCGGCGTCAGACTTTACTTCTTGAGGTCCCGGGCTTAACCGGGTCGGGCAGCAAAAAATGTAGAAAATGTATGTTTTAAATTTTCTAACAAAAATAACGTTGCCCAGGATTGCATATGTGCCCGGTCCACCCGAGGTGGACCGGGCATTGTGGGACTTAGCGAAGACACTGTCATGGGTGCCTTGATTGTGCCTATGCCTACCTCTTCGGGGATATGGGAGTGAAGATACTTTTGCTTTTTTAATGTTCAATACACATGCATGCGGCATTTCCTGATACGAAATGGGAACTAAAGTACAAACAGTTTAATAAATTTGGCCACCAGATAAAAAAAAACTTCAATAAATTAAAAAAATATATTTGCGTAGGGAAAAGAATATTTGTTTTGCAAAATTTCAATGACATCATAAAAACATTGAATTTCTATATTTCTTAAACATTACCAAAAAGATATTACAAGTGAAATTACAAAGTGTTACAAATTAATTATTTCTCTGAGAAAATTACAAAATCGACATAGTCATATCTCTAATAGTTACCAGAGATTGTTAGTTAGTACTTTTACTCAACTTTTGTTTTGAGGAACTATAATTATAATTTTCCAAAAATTAAAGAGTACTTGAATAAAGCCATCAATGTGTAGTATTGTAAATTAATTTGTCGCTTGGAATGTAAAGGCAAGTCCACACAAAGCGAGGCAAGATCCAAACTCGTAGGATAATCTAGTAGTTGTTGTTTCTTCTGGTACTGTAAAGATAGCATTCCAATGCGAATCTTAGTCTTAATTTTCTTAATAAAGTAGCCACCTTCATAGCTAGCCATTGCACGTTACTTCGTTCACGCTCCATTCATAGGCGTAAGCATAAATTATGAATTTAAATACGGTTACAATTTAAGTGGCATTCCATGTTAATTTAATCTAAATTGTTTCATTTTATTCCAAGTAACATCCACCATTAAGTAAGTCTCACGCTTGGAATGACCTTCCTTTAAGAATGACAAGGTTTTTCTCTAAGCAGTAATAGTTGAATGACATCATAAGACGCAATTTTTCATTAGCGGCGTTGGTTGAGAGGTTAACGCACATCTAAACTCATATATCCATAAAGCTTAGTTCAATCTCTAACAGGAAAACTATCTAACAATATTTTCAAAAAGATGTAATTAAACGCTAAAACAAATTAATTCTCGCAATTATGTGCTATGATTAGAGCAAACTGATAATAAAATTAAATTCGGTATTTATTGTTTGTTCTTTTTTTTTATTTTTTTAATTAAGTATATTAAATCCCATACTAAAAATTAATACTTTTCTTAATGTTCCTTTATTAATAGGTACTTTTCTGTTTTTTACAACTTTATACCTACAGATATTCCACTTAAGATCAGCTTAATATGGACTAGGTATAGTAGGTACAGATGGTATTAAATAATACCTATATATAAAAAAATAATTTTCATTAATCTAGCAATTATAACGTGTTAGAGTGACAAGGACCAAAATACTTAAACATTAACATTTTGCATTGTGAAGCTTTATTTCCAAAAAACTGAATGGACAATAAAAATGTTAACTGTAAAGTGGCTAGCAATGCTCTAGGCGGTAATCCATCCGGTAATATTTAAGTAGCGGGCATTCCATGATTACTATGAAATATTGCGCTCTAAAGTAAATATCTTAAGCGCCAAATCACTATTTTTGACACTATATAAGTAATTTAAAAAAAAAAAATATAAAAACTGAAACAGTTATCTTTTAGGTATAATACTTTTCTGTGTTTATGTTAAATCTGGTGTCGATATTTTCATAATCGAAGTAGACAGATGGGTTTTGCTTTCAAAAAGGGTTAACTTTTTGATTTTTTTCTATCGAGCAAAGTGAAATGAATCGTGTTTTGGAAACACTAGTCTTATAAAGCATATTAATGTTAATCTTGTGTATTTTTGTCGCCAAGATCCTAATTGCTTTGTATGAAAAAAACAGTATATTGGTGACGTATTTTAGCATACATGGCCCCTTAAGTCTTAAAATTTAAAATTTAAGTTTAAATATTCAGCTTTGTTCTTTAGGTAAATCTGAAGGTATTGATATTACTATGCGTTAGGAGGCTATATGTGACGTATTCTGGGAATAGATTTACTATAAAACAATTATCTAAATCAGACTCAAAGCATATCAACACAGAACTGTTTTAATTTAAATGATTTCATAATGCATGTTTTATGACAGGTTAAACATTTTATTTTACATTTTTGAAGGGAATTTTCTTTACCGACGTATGACATAAATTTGCCGTCACATTTCCCTGTTACGCTCTACAAAAAAACAGCGTATGTTATCGCAGTATTTCATACTGTTCTTCGCGATTTTTTTGGCGGTCGATTTAATCTAGCATGCGTGAAAGAACCCCGGTCAACGCGCAACAAATAAAGTTTTCTTTTAAGTGAAATTTATTTTCTGGTATGCTCCACGAAAAGTAGTGTCATAAAAAAACCACGAGTTGCACCCCTGGAGTGCCGGTAGAAGTGAAAACTTGAATATTAACGATGTGCATTTTTGATATTTTGGAATGGTTAGGGAATAATTTTGCAGAATTAGTTTAATTATCAGTATGAAAGTACTATCCTTTATGTGGTAGAATACAATATTCATTTATTGCGCTATGGTACACAAACATGACAACACGAATAATACTATTTTTCGTACCGTCTAAACTCTAAACGAAACAGCAGGCGCAGGCATACATTTTGGCCTCGCCGTAGAAAGAGAGGGGCATACTTCCTCTCCTACGCAGCGCCGGCTGTTTACTCTCCATCCGTCTTACGAATTTTCGATCAGTAGTTCACTGGTCTTGACGCGAGTTTAGAAGTTTTACCTATTCCAAAAACAGTGCGCAACGCCGCTAAAGAAGTTTTCATTTCAAAAATTACTTCTTAAGTGCAACTGCGTACACACATTTTTTTGATTTGGAATGTTTGCAAGTATATTTTTTTTGTGTGTGCAGTCGTTTTAAATTTATTCTACGTACAGAAAATTTGAAAATTAAAATGCAGCAAGTTGTAACAGACATTAACATATTAATAGTCGGTAGTAATAAATCGAGAAATATTTTGGTGTACCAGCCTAGACGGTAATAAATTAGAAAGTCACTGCTGTTATGCAATAATGCAAATTGCGAAAGAAAAACAAAAAAACAGTTCAGTGGTTTAACGTTTATTATTATTCACAATGAAGTTTTTGTTAACTATTTTTTGCATTGTAGTTTCATTTAAGTAAACTAATTTATTATCAATTCTTATTATATTTAAACTGTTAATTAACTACTAAATACTTTGCGAACTAAGCAATAAAGCAAAATTAGTTAAATTATATATTTATACAGATGTTCAGTCAGGATTAATTTTGCAATCAAATTCATCCCAGGAAGGGTTTTCCAATTTTATTTTCATAATGTTCCCTTGAATACACGATAAGAAAGTAAAAAAAGATATAACGAAAATTAAAACGTAAATAGTCGGAGGTAATAAATCCAGTAATATTTCAGTGCGCCAGTACCGACGGTAATAAATTAGGAAGCCACCGATTTTATGCAACACTTCTGCTCCATAATGCGATTTGCGAGTGAAAAATATAAAACAATTCAGCGATTTAATGCTGATTATTCACAGTGTTGTTACTGGTTGTTCTTAGTTTCGTTATTAAAAAATATTTATTTTTATTAAAATTCCATGGTTTTTACAAACTGTTGACAGAAAAAATTTCATTATGTACGAATACTCAATATTAAAAAGTATAAAATATCTTCAAGCCCATATCCCCGAAGATTGTAGGCCGAGGTACAACCAAGGCACCCACGACTAGCCGAAGACACTAAGTCCCACAATGTGATAGGTGGCAAGCCTATCGCCAATCGGACACATTTCCATTCCCGACCAACACTTTTTTTTTTAAATTAGAAAATTGGAAAAATCCAATTTACTTTTTGTTGGCCGACCCGGGATTCGAACCCGGGACATCATGCAGTCAAGTCCAACACCCGGACCGCTAGACCACAGAGGCGATTCTCAATATTAAATATAATAAGAGTTGTTTGCCAAAATTTTTTAAAAATTCCCTTTGAACGTTTTTAACTTGTTAAAGAAAGAAATATTTGGTTAGACTAGAAACAAATACAACCAGAGATACAACCGAAAATGGAACATTTTATTCGGTTTTCGTTATCCTCCAACTGCATTATATTTTGAAAGGACTTTGAAGAAGATAGGGATAGAATTCTTGTGTACCGAAAAAATAACGAGATAGTGCAAATTTAGAATATAAATTTTAGTGCAAACGGATAATTTTTATTAGATGTTGACCACGGCTTCGTTCCTATTCAGGTTTTTTCGGTCTTACAAGAATCAAACGCGGCTAAAAACCCGTGTATATGTAACCCGTAACTGCGTGAGAATACTTAATAAGTATCCTTTTTAGGCGTGAAGTTAAAACCGAAAAACATACTCACTTTCAATTTAAAATTTTAGTATGTATTATTAGATATTAGCAAATACATTATATTGTCTTTTAACCAACGTGAGTATTTTTTTATGATAATGGAAGGCAAACAAGCAGACGGATTTCCTGATGGTAAGAAATTCTCACCACCTAGAGACACCAAAAGTGGTGATGGTGCATTACCAACCTGAAACCGGGATGTCAGGCCTCGAGCAAAAGTAAGTATTTTAGCATGGCTCACGGACAATTTTAGCTTGTCTTTTCGCATTACCTACTGTGGACCAAAAAGCTCAGGACTCGGGTTTCATCATACAAGAATTATCAGTAATCAGTTATTTCATCAAAATGGATTAAAATAATATCCTAAACTGTTTTAGAATAATTTTCTACGTACGCTTTTGAAATAGCATTATGCATCACAAGATAAAAAAGTACTGTATAATGCCATCAATAGATAGAGTATGTTTAGATTTACCAATAATACAAATCA
>NJDC01000689.1:42992-59677 GCA_002245475.1 Calephelis virginiensis | reverse complement strand
AGGAATTGATAAGTATTTGTACATTATTGGATATAGGAAAGCAATCAGGCAAACGAAATTTCTAATGAAAGTGACAAATAAAGATATCAATAGCGTAATCATTGGTGTTCTACCTACCAGAAATAGGGATCTCAAGCCTCTGAAATAAGTGAGTTTAACCAGCTTCCCTCCCTCCAAACCGAAACCGGAACGTTATATTGCCTACCTAAAGTTGGGACTGTAATTGCACTTGCGTAGGTTTGTCAGCTACTTTACCCTTCAAATTGGAACACGATAATGAAAAACCCTGGAAAGGAAACCATGACAATCTGTCTCCCTGACAGGCAGCTCTTAAGAGACGAGCAAATAAAATTCAATAAAAACTCTGTTCTGTTTGTACCTCTGCTTGTACCTGTACCTTTTCAGGGATATATGCATAAAAGTATTTACTTAAAGCAAAAGCTCAGGTGTACAGGACTATTACTTACCATCCGGGATATTTATGCGATTGTTTGCCTTTCATGACTACTGGTAGTAATGTGGCATTCTGGAACTCGTCCAGTTAGGTTAGGTTAGGTTATCCACCGCCATATCCTGCCGCAATAATGTCAGTGTTATGATCCGGTCCAAAGGGTAGAGTAGACTTTAATAATTGGCCTATCCAATCGGCTACAACACAGCGATGCGTCTACAACAACGGTATCTACAGGTCAGGGTTGTCTCTTGCCATTAGGAAAGCTGTGTGCTTGCTGTGTTTTATCACATAAAGTAAATGAATACAATAATGTAATAGTGGCATGAATAGGCAAGGCGACGGTTGCCATATAATTTTTTCAACTTGCCTTAACTCGTATAAGCACATGTTCTTATAACCAGTTGTTCTAATCCACTTTTTATCTGAAAAATCTTTATTAAAAGTTCCTCATACTAGGTCATTATGACATAGACGTATGTAGGAACATTTCAAGCTATTGTACTACCAAATATGAGTTATTGTATTTGCCAATGCTTTCAGAGCCGGTCTACCAGGCGACAATGACGTCAGAGGAGGCGCGCGCAATCCCAATCGATTGAAGATACAACTTCCAGCGGTTGTAGCGATATTATATAAAGGGAATTTATATTACATGGTTTTCAGCGCTTGAAATGCTTTATGGGTTGGGCGTTTTAATCTCAACTTATACAAATTAAAAAAAAAACATTCTATAAAAATAGTTGCGTAATAAAATATAAAATAAAATGATTGCTTAGGCTCAGGAACGTGTTTGTATGAAAAGGATAATGAATGTGAAGGAAGCAAGGCAGGTTTGTCAGGAACGTGAGGTTTGGTACTCGATTCTCTCTGCCTACCACGTAAGGGACTTGGCGTAAAGATATGTATGTGTGCAGTTGCGTAATTTTGACGCGCATACCTCTTTAAAGTTATTTTGATGATGACAATATCAAAAATTTCGGCTCAAGAACGGCTGTATCGATATTAATGATAGCTGATTTGGTGAACTAGTTTTCTCCTCAAATAGCAGCAGAATGCTATAAACCGGGTGGTACGAATTTCGTTATGAATGTAGATTTGTAAATACACTATGACAACTTATAATGTAACAGTTTGAAATGGCCTAAGTCTTTATAATTTGTGGAATGGCCTACTCTGTAGGGTTATTCTTGAATCTCAATTTCATGCATATTGGAAATTTGAATAGAATATGTCATTTTGTTCCAATTTCCAATTCGGGTTTCGCGTCATAATGACTACAAATTTAAAAAGACTTGGAAAAATGGAGGAGGTTACATGTCGACCCCTATATTTTTATGTATGTTAATCGTTTGTATTTTATGTTTTTCATTATTCGTTCTGCTTTCCATTCCTGCTCTCTTTTTGAAAATTCTTTTTGTATTTGAAATTGGTTCCGAGGTTGTATTATTGTCACTAAATCTGGATCTGATTGAATCCTAGAGAAATGCAGGAAAATACTTATTTTTTTTTGTAGGTACGTTATGATTTGGTTATCGAAGTCGAAGTCGGGTTTTTACAGTTTTACTGCGATTAAATAAAAGTATAGGCTATTTTTAGCTCGATATCTTAATTGATTGCAGAGGGAGAGATATATAACGTTAGATAATAACCGAATGTAGTCGTCGGCAGCAGCTAATCCTATCCTATTAATATTATAAATGCGAAAGTTTGTATGTTTTTCTGTTTTTTTGTTACTACCGCTTTTTATGAAATTTTGCACACACAAAGGGTTACTTGGATTAACGCATGGGATAGTTTTTGTTCCAAAAAAAAATCCTATGGGACTATTAACCACTAGGGCAACCTAACGCGGGCACCAGCTAGTTATATAAATCAAACATTGCTATTTTAGGTCTATTAAGTTTGGTAAACTTGATACTATGTTCCAGAGGTCCAGTGTTGGACTTGCCTTCATGATGTCCCGGATTCGGTCGCCTCATGAGCAACAAAAATAACAAGTGTTTTTTTTCAATCTATACGCGATTAGGTACATTAAAGAAAGTTGTGTTACCTAGTTACATTATTTACATGGGACACACTAAAAGTTTTGCAATTCTAGCTAATTGGAACTATTTGAATTTCGAATGCTATATTTTTAAAACGTTGCAACCTAAGAATGTTGCTAAATTGTTGTTAAATATTATTAACGTTAAAGTAATAAAAAATAGGCGGGAAATAATTTGTCAATTGTTTTTTTATCACACATCAAAGATTGACCGCCTTGTTGGTCGAGTCGCTAGCGTACACGCCTAACTACAACGACCAACCGAGAGGTTCGGGTTCGATTCCCGACGGGGTCAGGCATTTGTGTGACGAACATTTAGATGTAGCATTTCCGGGTCTGGGTGTTTATTAAATTTATTGTAGTATTTATTTAAGTATTTCTATGTTTTAGAATCGTTGACTAACACCCATAACACAAGCATATAATTTACTTACTTTGAGGTTAGATTCAATTTGTGTGACTTGTGAAAAATGGAATTAAGTCGAAAATATTTTAGAGCGATGGTTTTTTATGATATTAAAAGTTCTCTTTTTCTGCAAGACTGTGCCACTCGTCTTCAAAATGCTTTTGGGAGAGAAGCACCTTGTTTGAGCACCTTAAAGCGATGGTTTGCTAAATTTGAGAGAGGTCGAGTTTCTTTACATGACGAATTTCGTAAAGGGCGGCCTTCAACTACCGTCAACGAAAATAATATGGCTACTGCTAAGCGGTTAATTGAAGAAAACCCCTGGATTACCTATGAGACAATTTAAGGACTATTGCAGATTGGTATGAGCCAAATTCAGAAAATTTTACACGAAGAATTGTAAGTTCGGATACTTTGTTGTCGTTGGATCCCTCATGAACTGACAGCGGAGCATAAGCGGGCTCGCGTGGAATGGTGCTCACAGATGCTACTGAAGTACGACCACGGACTTTCTAATGCTACATTGTACCCTAAAAACGGGTTACGGGTCCCATCTATACATTTCTACTTGAAGATCAAAAGTGTGTTAATGCCGAGTGGTATTCTACCATTTGTTTACCAAGGATGTTAGAAAAAGTTCCCGAAAGACGACCCAAAAGCCGCATTCTCCTACACCATGATAACGCTACTTCACACACTGTCATTTTTAGCTTACGAAAAAGTACATTTCGTCACTCATCCTGCGCATAGCCCCGACCTAGCACCTTGTGGTTTCTGTATTTTCCCCAAAATCAAAGTTTTGATGAGAGATTTTGCTTTTACCAACTCCGAAGAGGCAGTGATAGCGTTCAATCAGTACGTAGAAAACGTGCCTTCAGATCTGTGGTCCTCCTGTTTGTAAAACGTTTAAATGTAAAGGAGATTAATTTGTAAAGCAATAAACATAATATTTTGCTCAAAACATGCTGTTTTTTTTAGGTACGCTAAACTTATAGTGTAACCTATGTATAACTCAAGAACGGATGAACCGATTCGGCTAAAAATTCTTGAGGAGGTAGCTTAGAACAGGAGACAAATATATGTTACTTTTTACACTGCTTGACTGCGTGAAAACTACGAAAATAATATTTTTGATTTTTCCCGGTTTGAACGGTTGAATCAATTTTGCTATATTTTTTGTTGTGTTAGTTTTAATCAGGAGAAGGTTCTTTTAAAAAAGGGAAAATTGCAGGGAAAATGGAAACAGCGCTTTAATTTGTACAAAAGCTGTTAGTGTCGAAGTTCGGCGGGCAGACTTGTTTTCTAACAAAAACAACGTGCCCGGGATTGGATATGTGCCCGGTTGGCAATAGGCACGTCACTCACACCTATCACATTGTGGCACGCATATGAAATGACCAGTCGATGACACTATCAATTTGACGTGGGTACCTTGATTGTTTGTTTGCCTACCTCTTCGATGACATCATCGTGATACTTTTTTGATAAAATTTAAATGGCACTACACGAGAAGCGCCAGCTTTTAAATAAAATAGGAATATTCACAATTAGTTAATGTTATAAAACAATTCTAGGTAGCAAAAAAACAGTCAAATTGCTAAATTTATCTTTCTGGAGCTGGTTAAAAATATTTGCAAAGAGATCAAGAGCAGACTGGCAGTGTGAACTTTACGAGTAATTGTATGTGTTGTTTATTATTGTTTGCCGCGTTGTTTGGACAGCCTTCTGGCTTTCAGCCTCGCAATTAAAAAAAGCTAGACTTTTAATTATTCCTACCGTAATCGCATTTTCTACATTCAAGTGAAATGCAGTTTTAACTGCGAAAATTAAAACAAACTTATAAAGTTTTCACACTTTTTATATTTGCGCACGAAAATTAAAACAAACTTATAAAGTTTTGACACTTTTCTTTATTTCGTCGCACCCAAAAAAACTGTATGACCTTAATATTATCTTTTCGTTTACACAGGGGAAAATTAAAAGAGCAAAGGAAAAGATACACAAAGAAGTATATATACATTGTTCAAAAAATTCGAAATATAAAAAAAATATCTGGGGATACTCAACATTTTACCCAACAGGCCAGTTTCCGAAATGCTAATTAATTTTAATTTACGATCTATTTGTTCGTATCTGTTTAACGTGAGCTGTCTATTCCTAAATCAATATTTAATTGATATTCGAGTAATATTTCGAAGACATAGCTACTGTTTCATTTTAGCTAGCGAGGTAGAGTAGCCCACGTACTGACTTACGCTATAAGTGGCACACCCTAATGTCTTTTATATCGACAAGCAGAGTATATTATAATTAGGAAATCTGTCTGCTTATTTGCTTTCTAATACTATAATCATAAAATAAAAAAAAATCAATAACCTCGACAAAACATATGCGGAATTGCTACATTAGAACCATCTCAACCACAACAGCTTTGAAACAAAATTCCACATCGAAATCAGTCCATTCGTTTAGGTGTATTATGACACAGATACAAATACACACACTATTACACTCATGATAGGATAATAGTTGTTTTTCCGTTTCATCTTGTTTCAATATAAACAGTGCTGAAGATATTCTAGTTGCTAGATGCAATACCAAAATGAATGAACAATAAAAATGTACTGTCAGACTAACTTCCATGGTAGCAGCTCCACCAGCTAATGAACCATCGATAGCTATAACTAGAGCCGAGATTTGCATTTAACCATCTGTTACGTCGTACAACGTTATAATACTATCGTTTTTCTCAATGTTGGTACGGATCCCCATTTGCCTATTATCCTAGCGTCTCGTACAAGGCGAGCATAGGTTTAATGAGGCATTACCAACAAGATCAAGTGTTGCAACTTGCTCCGGTAGAGATCCAAAGCCTTACTTACTCCTTCTGTCATAAGAACACTGTGATGTTCTAATCCGGAAGATAAGGTAGCTGAAAGACTTGTATAATAGGCCTGACTCTCGGCCACGGGGTGGGGATACCTACATCTATAACATGTATAGTGTTTAACGTCTAAAGGCCATGGTTGCCCCTAACCACCAGGAGAGTTTCTTATCATATGAAAAAAACCCATCAAAACTACTAACAGAACATTTTGTGTAAGATCAGCCCGAAAGGATCTTCCTGCTTTCAAATAAAAAATAATGATCAAAATTGTTTTTTTTCAAAAGTAAGTATTACCACGTAACACGCGATATAAAATAAAACAAAAAAATGAAGCCGAATTGAGAACTTGTTCCTTTTTTGAAAACTATACAAAAGATTACCTAAAGAGACGCCATCGCTTTTTATTCCGTGGTGTGGCCGCCAGTTGGCCCTGGCTATAACAATAGCAATTAAACAATTTACCTAAAAAATCGTCTCGGAGCCGGTATTTTTACGAGTTAGTCCTATTTCCATGATTACTGACAGTCCATTAATAGAGCCATAGTCTGTATTTAACATTCTATTATTTCCTCATAAAACATTATGATAGGGGAGCCAAAGAGGGGTTTTTTTCAGTAACTGACGTGCCTTGTCCTATGGCTAAACAGAACATGGCTAAGCGTGCGAGGCTAAGTTAAGTATAAGGTATTTAGAGTAGGGGGTTAGAAACTTTAAAAAAACAAGTCAGATGGGTAACATGGTTGATTGACGCATTCCCGTCATCGAAGACTTTGAAGACATTACGCATGTTCAATATTAATATATTGTATCGCTTATGATTAAATGACTGTATCTAAAAAATAATCGTTTTTTTAGCTTTTAAATGCTCAACGCACCGCTGACATTATTTACTCTCCACTATCTATTCGGCAAAGTTCAATAGGTCCCCACGCCGTGCCCATGCCGCTTGAGTGACCACACAGTTAGCGTCCTGGGCTCCCCTACTATTATGGGACCAATAATGTGTAGGTACGTATTATATAAAGGACTTTTTTATGCCATAAGACGAACAAGCACATGGCTCTCTTGATGATAAGAGGTAATCATGGCCTACAAACACCATAGATTTTATAGGTGCGTCGCTGTTAAGTGGCCAGAATATTAGGTCTATTGTGCAAGATCTAATAGTTCATTCTTGTTTCTCTTACTCCATCACGTTAAGCTGTCACGCTTGCACACTACGTGACTACTCGTATTATTTTACAGATTCTATATTACTTTAATTCTATATTACTGACTGATTCATGATCGCCGAGCAAAAACTGTTAGAGTTACAGCCCTGAAATTTGATGAGCAGTGTCATTTTATTAAGTAGGCACTTATTAATGACGGAATTTTGGAAATTCTTTCCCTAAGGGAGTGTAATAGGGGTTAAAAGTTTGTATAGAAGACCGTCATTTTTTAAGCTGGCAACGTGAAAGTTTATTTTTGGGCTGTCTATTAAAAATGAGTAGATACGTATTTAAACGTTTCTGGAAATTCTATCCCTAAGGAAGTGCAATAGGGGTTGAAAGTTTGTATAAAATTCATTATTAATGGGCTATAATCAGTAAATATATAAACTGCCACGCGAGCAAAGCTGCAGGTAACAGCCAGTTTTATTTATAAAATAATGTGTACTTATACATAAATTACCTATGTATAAAATGATACACAATGGAGTAGAACCAAGTGCCAAGAATGGAAACAATTCAATAAATACAGATTCTGTTATGTACCCATATAATTTTTATTTTCTCAGTTGCGTATACAAATCCAAATCCAAATCCAAAGTGATTTCGTAAAGACATAAATTGAAACGACCGACGGTTTAAATTTAACGTATGTTAAACTTCTCACGTATGCGTTAAATTTTACGAAAACATTTAGTATTGACAATGGAGTTGAAATAACCCACTTTAAATGTGTTTAACTAAACTATTTGTAAGCTTTGACTTGTTAGCAGTGCTTATCAGTATTTAACATGCTGTTCTTTCCTCATAAAAATTGTGGCGCAATGAAATCTTTTTTTTAGTTTTAGCGTTGGCATTAGTCAAGTTAAAATCTGTTTTAAATTATAAATATAAAATTTAATTATAAATGTAATATAAAATTAGTCAAAAGTCCTCATAGAAAGTCGTGTTAGGATCTTGAGTAAAGCAGTGGCCTCCTTACTAAAGTTCATTTAGTCAGATTTGGCGGCAACGAGAAAATACACGATACACTAATTTCTTTATCAATACTTCTTTTGTGCATTATAACTGAACAAAATTGTACAAAATTATATTTATACTGGATACGTACACAAAATTTAATAACTACGAAAAGCTGAGACAATCTTTTCTCTAAATTTTCGTCTATATTATACTATATTTTTATACGGAGAGATAGTTAGGACGCTGGAGAGTAAGAAAGGCTACTTTTTATCCCGATATCTAAATGGGTTCCCGCGGTAGAAAATCAATTTTAACACGCGGGCATAACAGCAGGTAACTATCGCCTTAGGTACTACAAAAGATTTTTAGACGCCTTTTTAACTAAACACTGTCTAAAATTGGCATCCAACCGATAACACCGTACACGTGGATGACGTGGCAGCATATTATTGGTTATCATTAATTAATAATAATAGTACTATTTTAGCTAGTGTTTAATAAAACAAGCGTTCAACAACTGTTTATTTTTTTGTGTTTTAATAATAATTTTGATGTTAACTTTGTAGTTATAGCTTGTCGCTTTAAGATTGCGTATGAACTTGGATAATTATTCTAAAATATCAGCCCGTCCCAGCTTCACACGGGTGAATAAACTTCTATATTATTACACATACAAACCTTGTTATTGAATCTAGTCTACGATTATTTTCGTTATTCTTATTTTCTATTTTTCACAGTAGAAGCTGGTAGAAGTTTCTCTTACTGAAAATTAACTAAATTTTTGTATGTACCTACATGTTCTGTCATAAAGGAATTATTATTATTCAATTTGTGTATTTTATCTAACGATTTTTATATATTTTGCTGTCCACAGAAAGCTATTTTAACCGACTTTAATAAGAGAAAGAGGCCATCATATGTTCGACTCTTATATTTTTTAAGTGTGTTAATCGATTTATTCGTAATAGCTCAACCAATTTTAATTTTTTTTCGAGGTTTTCATATTGTCTCCAAGTCTGTTCCTGATTATATACCCAGAGATATTAAAGAAAATTCTTAATTTTTGTATGTCTAGATGATTTACATATCGAAATCAAAGTCAATTTTTGCAGTTTTACTTTACTTAAAATGGTTCAATAATTATTATATTGCTTTCCGAATCTAGAACAACCCATAACAAAGTTCTCTCTGATTAAAATCGTTGAAAGCCGCATTTCCCGGTTGATCATTTATCAACTGGATCTAGATATTTACTGGAAAATGCGGGAGATTGGATCACAAGTTTAACGAAGTTCGTCGAGGTTTGTGTTAGTGCAAAGGAAACGAGATAAAATACATCTATTATCTGCGCGAAGGTTTAAATTATTAGCTTCAACTGTTGTAAATCTCCAAGATCACCCCATTACGTTAAATTTCTGATTTGAATCGACTTAAGAAGAATGGTTATGGTTTATGAGTGTTTTTTTTATGTTTTTGGAAGGCAAAGGCTGATGGTGAGAGATCACGCCGCCTAGAGACACCCAAGGTGGTAATGTTGCGTTACCAACCTGCAAAAGTAAGTTTACCTGCTACCTTACCCTCCAAACCGGAACAACGTCACATAACGTCAACGGCAAGCATTGATGTTATGGCGGCAGGAATAGGTAAGACAGAGTTACCAATCCGGGCAAGTCGCTGCAAAACTCTACCACCTAATCAGATGTCACGGTGCTAGTGACGGTAAGCCTATGCTTGCCTTTGATGAGCTGCCTGGTAGGAAGGCAGATGATCTATTCTGCAAAGGAACCCGGACCAACACGTTAAGATAGTGAACAAGGAGACTGCACCCCTAATGGTATGATTTTTACCTATAGACACCATATATTATTATTATCTTATCGCGTTATCTTATTGACTGGATTTTCTACCACGTGTGCAACTCAACTGGACCTATAGACTACAGATAGGAATTGTAACTCATACATCCGAGGTGTTTTACAACGAAAATTAGAAAATTATGAGCATTTAAAATTGAAGTAAATATTAACACCTAGTTGGGCAAGAGTTAGCGTACACGCCTTACCCCACCGACCAACTGCAAGGTTGAGGATCAATTCCCGACGGGGCAGGCATTTATGTCATAAACAGATGTCAGTATTTCCGGGTCTGGGTGTTTATTAAGCATCATCCAGACGGTTGTAATCACGCCTTCCACAAAGGTGAAGTTGGTGGAAACTTTGTTTGAAACATATCAAAATTTGGATTTAATTTACGTTCTACACGGGTGCAAACTAATGTTTACAACCAATGTTTTAATCCGTGGCGAACCTCTTTTAAATTTACATAACACATATTATAATTGCTTACTTTGGGGTTAGATTAATTTATGTAATTTGTCCAGCGATATTCATTACTTATAAATAAGTAATGAATATCGCTGGACAAATTACAAGAGCTCTGCTCTAAAAGAGATCTTGTAGTTACAGGTTAGAAAAATAGGCTAGTCAGCAAACGTGCTGTACAAATTATTACTAGCTTCGACTTAATATGTTACCGATAGGTTAACTATGCATCAATAACTTC
The DNA here is from genome assembly GCA_002245475.1 of Calephelis virginiensis. Taxonomy (NCBI): domain Eukaryota; kingdom Metazoa; phylum Arthropoda; class Insecta; order Lepidoptera; family Riodinidae; genus Calephelis; species Calephelis virginiensis. The sequence continues at coordinate 49,150 of NJDC01000689.1, read as the reverse complement.
AAATTCTGTTACGTTAGTCCAGAGGTTCCCAAACTTATTTCATGTAACGCCCACTTTGAAAATCAGTTGTTTTGTAGCCCCCCCTCGTTTTTTTCTTGTCAATAACCTCAATAACATATTTGTTGCGCCTAGTTTAAAAAAAACATTTTTTTCAAAATTTATACCGCCCCCCTCTAGGCTTCCAGCGCCCACAAGGGGGCGTTATCGCCCACTTTGGGAAGGCTGCGTTAGTCTATCACCATCAGAAAACTGTTTTGTTTGCCTTCTACAAAATGATTCCTAACTTAGAGATTCTTTCATAGTTAGTTAGTTTCATAGTTCATCAATCACCATGTTTGTTAATATATTATGTAACGTGGCATGGCAATAGCACATGACCCACGAAAACACGTAAAGGCATAAAGTTTTTCCCTGCGTAAGATCAGCCACATTGTTCTGTTTCCAGTGTGGTACAAGTGACAACCAAATATCGAGACTAAATTCTATTATAATAATTAATATTTCAATTTACTTATTTGCAAAGAGTTAGAGGTGAAGAACAAGGTCTTACATGCAAATCTTACCAAAAGTTCTAGACTATTTTGCCATTAAACCGCCATGCAAATTTACATTTCAAGATTATAATACAAAATGACAAAATGAAATCGTTTTAAAAATCAATCTTATCATAAGCGTTGTTCATGATGTAAGCCAGTTTTATGTATATCATAATATTATGATTATTATTTATTCCTCACAGCCATTATCTGGTTTTGCTCTGGTTACATACAAGTTATTAGCCTTTGTGGTTTAGCGGTTTGGTGTTGACGTTAAAAACACGGGGTCCCGGGTTCAATTACCGTTTTTGGCAACTCAAATTATGTTTTTTATTTTTTTATCTAGGTAACAATTTTGCTCGGGATTAGATAAGAGCATGGTTGATAATAAGAGCAGTCTTATCAGTTATCACATTGTGAGACTAAATACTTTCGGCTATTAGTGGCTGCACTTGTTATAAGCCTTACTAATCGCTTCTGGATCAGGAGTACGGGCAAAAAGATACTTTAATTTATATATAATTTAAATCTTATAGTACTGATAAAACTGTTTCTTTTTTATATTGATTGAACTAATGTTCTTTATTGTTTAACATTTTTTTAGACCACTTTTAAGTAATTTATAGCCTATTGTACAAAGCCTATGTTTATTGTACGAGCACGACAGTACCAAGCATATAATATTATGAAAGCAGAATAATGTAAAGCGGTGGTGGATTGAATGTGATCAAGTTCTTACAAGTCTTTACCATCTAGCACCAGTGGAATAACCTAGTAGTCTAAATATTTGGATTATTTCTATGACAAGGTATCATGTAGCTATAACACTAAGCCATGTTGTAATAGGTTATTAAAAATAGCTTACATAAATTTCTACACTATCGTCAATCGCCGGTAACATCCACCAGCGCTTGTTGTCTGACGTCCTATTGCCTCTTAACTCCGAGCCTATTTTCAGTCCTTGACTATAAAATTATCATGTGCTTTTCAGATATTATATTTTTTGTGAAATCGCTTCTCCTATCGCCATTCACCTATAACATACACCTGAGCATGTTCCTTGATATAAAAAAGTATCTTCACGCCCATATCCCCGAAGAGGTAGGCAGAGGTACAACCAAGGCACCCACGACATACCTTGACATACTTTTCAAATAAGATGTTTTGAATGATTTCGATTATGTTGCTTCGGGATGTAACCATCTTATCACGCGGTGGTGATTACTGAATGATTATACCATTGCAGTCAGTTAGTACCTACTGGGTAGTAGGAAACTGAGTAACAGCTGAACTGGACTGGTACCACTGCTTTACTTATTCCTCCCACCATAAAGTTATCATGTTCCGTACTGCGGGTAGGGTGACTGGAAGACTTGCGTACATAGTCTGAGACATCACTATAAGATATCTACTTACCAGCACCTTGTTCGCTATCTTATAAAATAAAAATAGAACAACTCAAAGCCCGTGTATATTCTCATTTCTAATAGTCGCCATGTATTTTCAAACATAACATCTAACATCGCTTACACAAATCGCTTCTGCTACCGCTAATCGCCTGTAACACGCACCTGCGCTGGTTGTTTGACGTCCTATTGATTTACAACTCGAAGCCCGTCTTTATTCCCGTTCTTGAAAGTCATCATGTGCTTTTTACGATCAAATTCGATTTGTTTATATCGCATGCACGGTCAAAATTAACTTGCGAGAGTTTACGAAAACTTCTTAAGAAGCGGAGAAGTCATATATTATTTCGATTCAATTTCTGAGACGAAACTTTCGTAAACAGTCGTTGATTTGGTATTTTAGGATCTGAGAACGTGTGCCAAATTATGATTTTTGATCTGATTGTCATTGAAAATGTCAACTACAAAAGAGTGTAATCCTAACATTACAAAGCAAACCTGCATGTAATGTACCCAATAATCATCTCGATCACGTAGATTTTAAATACAAAAATCCGCATCGAAATCGATCCATCCGTTTAAAGAGTATAAGGCCATAGACAGACTCATTCACACACACTAGCGCACACAGAGACGTCAAGCTTATAATACTCCTCGTTTTGCGTCGGGGCAGGGGGTTAAAAAAATAGACTTGAAATCTGGCTCAAAATTTCCACCACTGTTTATTCCGGTTTGGAAGAGAGAAAGGAGAGCAACGTTTAAGTTAGAGAGATAACGCCGCGTATTACTTCTGTTTAAAGACTACCGAGAACGGCATTAAGTATGAAAATAAGTAAATATCCTTGGAATTATTGTAAAACTGTCAGATGATTGGCATTAAAATTTGATATTCATAGTTAAGATTAAACAATATCTGTCCCCCTATAGATCTAAGGCTTGATCAGACTACTTCAATCAGATACTACGTATGGTTTTGATGCGGTAGGGAGGATGTCAGTATCGAGGTGTTCGGGTACTTGACCAGGCGAATTTCGTATCGCTTTACATTAACAGTCACTAACAGTTTGTATGAAAAAAAAATTGGTTCTCTGCTCCTATTGGTTAAGCATGATGATGTATAAAAGCCCATAGCCTTCTTCGATTAATGGGCTATCATTAACAGTCACTAGCAATTTGTATGAAAAAAATGGAAAAAAAATCCCCCGATTTTGCAACATTCTTAATTGATGCTCTGCTCCTATTGGTTTAGCGTGAAGATGTATAAATGACCTTCATCGATAAATGCTATCTAGCACTAAAAACATTTTTCAAATCGGACTGTAGTTCCTGAGATAAGCGCGTTCAAGCAAACAAACTCTTCAGGTTTATAATGTACACTGTGATAAAATTTGATCCGCATATAGGTAAAAATCCGAGTACAAACATAGATTACTTTTAAAAAAAAAACAACCCCATAGGATTCAATGAAAATATATCCTATGCCGAAGAAGTCGCGGTTATTAATAATAAAGAGCCGTTAGTAATAAATGACCTTAGACAAAAAGCACAAATTGAACACAACCCCTACGTAAGCAAATTATATATGTACTTGTATTACGGGTATTCTTTAACGATACTTAAGCATATTATACAGAAAACCATTTACTAATATTGTTTAACCATACTAATATTAATATTCGAAAGTGTGTTCGTTTGTTTTTCCCTTAGTAGGAAGTGATGTTGGTAAAATAACTGTGTGGACTGTAGACATAGAATAGTGACGTAGACGACTTCTTATCCCGAAATGAAAATAAGTGTACAGGGTTACTGGTAAGTAATGCTTAATCTTTCTTGGACGGCTTTAGTACATCCAAGCAACAACTATTGTTCTACAACTTTTAGAAAATGACGAAAAAAGAATTTGGTTCTCCATACATTTTGTCAGAGGATGATGAACTTTTTGTGCAGAGAACTACTTTTTTTTCGCAATTTTCTAAAAGTTGTAGAACAAATGTTGTTGCTTTTAATGTACTAAAGCCGCCCTAGAAAGGTTATGCGTTAGTTACTAGTAACCCTGTATATAAATAAATGCTGGAGTTCGAAGATAGGAGTCGCAACTCTTGTTATGCCTACTACTAAACCCATCGACCTTGGACTCCTTAGATTCGACTTAACTAGATCCGTTCATATTTACTGATAACGAGGTCTCGATACAACGAATTGATGAAAGAACTGGGAGGTGGCTGATGGATCATAATTTAAATGTTTTTCGTAATCTTTGTAGTTTATACAAAACACATTAAAAAGAGAGGTGTTGTAGTTAGATTTATATGGGTATGTATGTCTGTCTGTGGCATCATAGCTTTAAAAGGATTTTTTTAAATTTAAGATTATTTCCATAGCAAACGGCTTTCACAATATTATACAAATTAAGAGACATCGCATATTACACTGTATTGCTTCTTGTGCTATGTTTTAGGCCCTGATAGTTGCTAAATTTATTCAAATATATTTAAGGTGCAAAATTTTAGTATTCTGCTGGAAAAAATATTATAGTAAAACATATCTGCAACATCTAAATGGTTGAGAAAATATTTTACCTTATCAAAATACAGAATGTACCTAAGTTCTGTTTAGAACAATACAGAAAAATATGATATACCAGCTATTGCCCGCTTTGTTGCCCGCATGGTTAATGGTCGCATGGTTAATTACAGGAACAATTTTTCGGTATAAAAAATATCCTATATATTAATCCAAGTTACCCTCTATGTGTGTGTGCCATATTTCATGAAAATACAAACTTTCGCATTTATAATAATAATAGGATTTAACCAAGTTTCCGCTTTTCAAGAGTTTTTTTTCGATTACTCGTTGTAGCTTACGATGCATGCGACCGTGTTTAATATTTATTGTTGAGGAGTAAGCGAGAAAAAACTCCAGGGTATTTCACACACTTAGGCAATGTTTCACAATGTATCAGTAAAGCAATCAGTAGTTACTTTTTGAGTAAATTACTGAACGGTTAAATCCTTTCAGTAACTTACAACGTGTTTCAGAACCGTCCTAACAGTATTTTTATGTGTCGAGTAGTTACTTAACATTTAAGAGGCTGACAAGTGGCAACAATAATTAATATTTGGGCTCCGAAGCACAGTTTTGTAAAATTAGCCATTGTTTTTGTCTAATACTTTTATTGTATTACATTGCATTTTATAAAGCACAAAGAAAAAATATAAATAAAACAGAGTTTGTTAAGCAACTTTAGTTTATGACAACAAAACCAAATAAAATTGATTGCATAATATATAAGAATGCACTTTTGATGAAACGTAAATGTCATCTGTCTTTTGGCAAGTGTCAAATAGTCTCATATAACTCAATAGGCAATATGGTGAACATCTTCATGTCGATATCGCAGAAGAGGTAGGCAGAGGTATAACCAGAGCACCCACGACTAGCCGAAAACACCCACAATGTGATAGGTGGCAAAACTATCGCCAACCAGGCACATATCCAATCCCGAGCAACGTTGTCTTTCTTAGAAAATTGGGAATACAAATTTTCTATTTTTTTAGCCTGCCCGACCCGGGGATTGAACCCGGAACCTCAAGAAATCAAGTCCGACGCCAGACTGTTAGACCGAACTATTTGCAGCCTTCAAGGTTCGGTAACTAAATGAAAAAGTCATCTAACTCCTCTTCGATGTTATCAGATATATCCATAATTTTCAAAAAAACATTTTACCCTATTAAACCCTAATAAATGAACAATAGCAACTTGCGTCATATCTAGCTGAATAGAATGTGTTAAACACATCTGTTGACCATATTGTGTTGAAAGTTTAAGTTTACTCGATAAGTAAATAAGTTAATCGCTACGCTGTCCGACCTATAAGTTACTGGGCAGTTTAAGGCTATGTTTCACAATGTATCAGTAAAGCAATCAGTAGTTACTTATTGAGTAAATTACTGAACGGTTAAATCCTTTCAGTAACTTGCGACGCGTTTCAGAACCGTCCTCACAGTATTTTTATGTGTCGAGTAGTTGCTTAACACTTAAGAGGCTGACAAGTGGCAACAACAATTAATATTTGGGTTCCGAAGCACAGTTTTGTAAAATTAGCCACTGTTTTTGTCTGATATTTTTATTGCATTATATATTTTTTGTCAAGTTTTTAGTAAAAAAGATTTACATTTTATAAAACATAAAGAAACATTACAAATAAAACAAAGAT
>NJDC01000689.1:24990-41940 GCA_002245475.1 Calephelis virginiensis | reverse complement strand
TATTAATATTTGGGTTCCGAAGCACAGTTTTGTAAAATTAGCCACTGTTTTTGCCTAATATTTTTATTGTATTACATTGCATTTTATAAAACATAAAGAAAAATTATAAATAAAACAGAGTTTGTTAAGCAACTTTAGTTTATTTTTTTTTTATGATATTGGAAGGCAAACAAGCGGACGGATTTCCTGATGTTAAGAAATTCACGCCGCCTAGAGACACCATAGGTGGTAATGGTGCGTTGCCAACCTGAGGCTTGGATGTTAGGCCTCGAGCAAAAGTAAGTTTACCGGCTACCATACCCTCCGAACCGGAACACGTCATGACGTTATGGCGGCAGGAATAGGTAAGGCGGTGGTACCAATCCGGACGAGTCGCTGCTAAACTCTACTTGGTGGTAGAGCTTACATAGCCTAAGTGATGATTAGTGTTAGGTACTTGATGAGTGTGAAACGCAAAACCATGTTTTACTTTGTACGTACTTAACTTTTAAGGGTCCATGTATGCTAAAATACGTCAGCAATATAATATTTTTTTCATACAAAGCAGTCATGGATCTTGGTGACAAGAATACACGAGATTAACATTAATATGCTTTATAAGACTATTGTTTCTAAAACACGATTCATTTCACTTTGCTCGATAGAAAAAAAACAAAAAGTTAACCCTTTTTTGAAAGCAAAATCTATCTGTCTACTTCAATTATGAAAATATCGACACCAGATTTAACATAAACATAGATAAGTATTATACCTAAAAGATAATCAGTTCAGTTTTTATATTTTTTTCAAATTACTTTTATAGTGTCAAAAATAGTGATTTGTCGCTTAAGACATTTACTTTAGAGCGCAATATTTCATAGTAATCATGGAACAGGAGAGTGCGGCGATTGGCTCTTCTGGCTGACTAAGTGTGGGGCCTTAAGTAGCCTACTTAGAACTTTACTTAGACACTGTGAAACATAGCCTTAGTAATTTACTTTAGTAAATAGCACTTACCTGAACGGTTTCGTCAGACCACCGAACGCGTTGCCTTGTGCCCTCGTCGTCGCGACCGTCGCTGCATCACATTTACTACTACCGATAGCTTTACTGTCCCTTATCCCTAATTAAAACTATAGGCAGTATTGACTATACAGCAAAACACATTTTGGAAAGAAATAAGGCAAGTTCCTAAAAGCACCTAATAACTCCACTAAGATAGTCCCATAGTCTTTTTAGGCGTTCGAAAATAATCGTTTAAAAAAGTCGTCAGCTCCTGAACTATTATCTACGTTTGCGGCTTTGGTGTGTTTGGATACGCGGCGAAGCACGCGATGTATACCCGTCTCGCTCCATATAAGGCAGTTTCTAGGGTTGATCGTCTGTCCCTTTCTCAAGGTAGGTTAACCTGAAACAAAAGAGATTTATATTAATTTATTGACCTTCTTTAGAATCAAATTATGATGAGTTAACTTATACATAATATTTCTATACTAAATAAAATATTAAATATTCTAAAATACTCGTGTGTATATGTATATCTCTCATATTTTCATTGCCCTACGAATGGAACAATACAATGACACAGTACGGAAACAATATACAAACTTTCGAAAATGACACACAAACATGCGCATCGACGAGCCATCGTAGACTGTAGTGCCGCGTTAAAAGGAGTGTCGCGTTTTTTAATAATGCCAAGAGTGAATTCGTGTATCGCTGGGATTAACCTACGCCATGATATTAGGTACCTAGACATACCATTTGTAAACTACTTACTTATAGCAATTTGATTGCTAAAAACAAACGTGACAACCCGATTGCTTTAATGGAGTATAGGTATTTGGGCAATTAGGCCACAGTAATAACCGACTTCAAAAAGGACAGTTTCTCATTTCGACTGTGTTTTATTATTGGTATGCTTGTTTCGCGATTACACGGCCAAATAAGAAGCGATTTTGTTTTTTTTTTTATGATATTGGAAGGCAAACAAGCAGACGGATTTCCTGATGGTAAGAAATTCACGTTGCCTAGAGACACCAAAGGTAGTAATGGTGCGTTGCCAACCTGAGGCCGGGATGTTAGGCGTCGAGCAAAAGTAAGTTTACCGGCTACCTTACCCTCCAAACCGGAACACGTCATGACGTTATATATATATAAAATATAGGTAAGGCGGTGGTACTAATCTGGATGAGTCACTGTGAAACTCTACCACCAAGTAGGATGTCACGGTGTTCGTGACGATAAGCCTGTGCTCGCCTTTTACGAGCTGCCTGGTAGGTAGGCAGATGGTCTATTCTGCGACGGAGCCCGGACTAACTCGGGGAAAACGCTATAAACATTATAAAACGTCATGATTCCGAGGTGCTTCCATTTTAGTCGTAACATGATCTGACTACTGGTGTTTAAATTATGGTTAATAATGTGGGTAGGTAAAAAAAAATTCTTTACGTGGGATCATTTCGAAATCACTAGCTATCTTTCAAAAAAATTATGATTCAATCGCCAATAGTACCGCGGTAACTAATAAAGTACTTGTAGTTTGGTTTCCGCAGTTTTTCTGAGCTTAACTATATCAAAATTGTTTAATTTCTAACTACAGGATGTGACAAATTAAAACAATCTAGAAATAAGTAGTCCATACTACATTAAAAGTACGAAGGGATTTTATGTTATATATTTTATGTATCTAGAGTGATTTAGTCTGCTTTTTGTCATGATATCTATTACTTGCTCCCAGAGGAAGGAAGGAGAGAGAAACTTTAACACGCGGGAAACTTCTAGTTTTATATTAATCTGTTTGTCCTTTTTCTTTTTTAGATAAATTTACCTTCGTCTATGTAAGCATCTTGTCTTCCATAAAGGAAACTTCTGTATCTTAGTGGCTTCGTTGTTTAGTACTGCGAATGGCTTACTGTTTTATTATTAAGGATTCACTAAATTACCCCTAGGTTTAAATTGACATTATAATCTGGATCACAGTGTCATAAAGACTACAATGAGAACTTTAACCTTACTTAAACTAGCTGGTTTATATATAAATCTGTTTGGAATTAAAAATCGCGCCAATAAATAAGATGTCTATCGCAACACAATTATAGTCGGTTCCTCGGTAAAGTATGTGTCATGACTCATGACTTTACCCACATAGTAACTAAGATTAACGACTCGCATGATTGCAACGCCGTGATATGTTAAAAATTACAATGGCATACTTTGGGAGGTTCTTAATTACAGTTGCAGTATGAATTTACTATGCTAGGGGCACACTATTTTTATATTTTCATTTTATTAACACTGTTTAATGAACTATTTTTCTCATACTAGTAATATAAAAAAAAAACGACGGGTTGCACTCCGGGAGTGCCGGCAGAAGTGAAAACTTGAATATTATCGTTTTTCATTTTTGATATTTTGGAACGGTTAGGGAATAATTTTGCACGAATTACTTTAATTATCAGTATGAAAGTACTATAATTTATGTGGTAGAATACAATATTCATTTATTACACTATCGTACACAAATACAACAACACGAACATTCGGGCAAGCGCCCTGCGCCGTCTTACTAATTTTCGATCAGCTCACGTGTCCTGATGTGTGATTTGGTAATATTTTTGTCCATTATAAATTGACGTTCACATTACTATTGTGAACTTTTAATCATTATGTTAAAAACCGAAATAATGCTTTCTCCTTTTTTCCTTTTTAATAGTGTAGGAAGGCCAATAGATTTCCTTAGTAGATACATCAGTGAAAACGGCATTTAATTGGGATAAGCCATTTTAAAGTTGAACGCACCTATACACAAACGACTAAAGTTCTTCTTCTTTCTTTAGGTTTTGGCCTTCACGTTAGTATTTAGCCATTAGTCAAGTAGAAATTTGCATCAAATTTTATATCAATTTCAATTAATTTTCATAGTCATCAGTCATAAGTCGTCAGGAAGTCATGTCAGGCTCTTGGGTAAAGCGGTGGCCTGTTTACTCAAGCTCATGTAATGAAATTTGGCGGCAACGAGGAAATACAGGATACGCTGATTTCTTCATGATTATTTCATTTGTGCTCTTTCACTAAACAAATTTGTACAAAATGCCACCAAAATTGACTAATTTCACTCAATATCAACACGAAATTCAATAATTATGAAAAAACGTTGACCATCTTTTCTCTCGATGGCGCCAAAAACACGAATAAAGTTATGAGATTAAAATTTTATTTATACCCAAACAACGAGTTTCTATTAGTTGCTAATTTATATAGGGTGTATTTGACACCGGAACGAAAATTTCTGTGGTAGTTTAGATACATATCAGACTTCAAATTTCCTTTTACAATTTTTGTCGGAAACAAGTTGTTAAATATTTAGCAGTTTTCAGCCCTCAATGTATAGCGAACAAAGGATAAGCACCGAGCCGCGCGTTTGTAAGTGCCGACCTAATACCCCGCTTTATTACATTGCTGTTTTTAGTAAAAACGTATTATTTATTAGATTTAAGATATAAATCGAGTTGCGTTAGATAGTATTAATGAAATTATAGTGAAATTAATATAAAAATACATTAAAAAAAAACATAAAATTTCCGACATGAAATTCTAACTACATAAGCATGTCTATCATGTGCAGAATCCATGGTTTCATTTTTCGTTATGCTGTCATTTACACGGTGTATATTCCTTGTATAATGTGTATATATCGACCAGTTACATATTTTTCATATTATATAACTACCTGACCCGGCGAACTTTGCATCATTTGACATTACTAACAGTTTCAATTTTGTATGTGGGAAAAATTACACTCATGTTTTTCCAATTTTCCTGGTTTTTCTTCTTATCTAATTATCGTATTTTCCCCGTGTTGGTCCGGGCTCCTTTGCAGAATAGACCATCTGCCTTTCTGCCAGGCAGCTCGTAAAAGGCGAGTATAGGCTTATCGTCACTAACACCGTAACATCCTACTAGGTGGTAGAGTTTCGCAGCGGCTCACTCAGTTTGGTAGGTACTGCCATCTTACCTATTCCTGCCGCCATAACGTCAATGCTTGCCGTTGGCGTGTTCCGGTTAGGAAGTTAAGGTAGCCGGTAAACTTACTTTTACGCGAGGCCTAACATCCCGGCCTAAGGTTGGCAATGCACCATTACCGCCTTTGGAATATTTAGGCGGGGTGAATTTCTTCCCATCAGGAAATCCGTCTGCTTGTGTGCCTTCATAAAAAATACTTTCCCCATAATAATGAATACAACAAAATATATAATACAAATATAAAACATATAATATACTAGCTGCATGCTCCGGCTTCGCTCGGATGGTAATTTTTTTTAACATAAATTGAGATGTAAACTATCCTATCTTTCAAGTTGGATCAAACTGCATACGGTGTGCAAATTTCATTGAAATCGGTTCAGTAGTTTAGGAGTCCATCGCGGACAAGCAACGTGACACGTAATTTATATATATTAAGATTTTGTTGTTGTTGTGTTTTGTAATGCAAAACTTGTCCATCCGTTCATGCATGATGGGATGACCAAGACTAATAGGGATTCTTTTTTATATACAACACTCAAGAACACAACACGCTCACGCGCGCGCACATACACACACATACAAACACACACACACACAAACACACATACACATGTAGCCTCGCAAGCACACACAGCCCGACTAACAAACATACATATATGTAGTAGCAAGCTAATGATGATAGACTTCTCCAGAGCCTATTTTATTGACAAGATAAATTACAAAGGTAGAGCGAACGCCCCTTAAGCGAACATTAGTTTTACGTAGGGCTTATGTAGCTTTCCATACCTTATGGCTTCCGGGTATAACATTCTCAGATTAATTACTGGATTACATTTACCTTCGTCTAAGTAAGGATCTTGTCTTCCATAAAGGAAACTTCTGTATCTTAGTGGCTTCGTTGCTTAGTACCACGAATGGCTTGCTGTTTTATTAATAAAGATTCACTAAATTACCTCTAGGTTTAAATTGTCATTATAATCTGGATCACAGTGTCATAAAGACTACAATGAGAACTTTAACCTTACTTAAGGAAAAAAAATGACACTTTAAACCTGGGTGTACTTTAGTCTATAGATAACTAATATTCATTAACTGAAACTTTGCTATTACATGACATAAGGCAATCAAAAGAGAGAGGGGGTCGAGACAAATCTCTTTTAATCTTTTTTTAATAATATTGTGAGAAAATAATAATAAATGAAGTTATCTAGTAATAGCAATAAGCGAACGCGGCATTGAACTGTGCCGCTGTGAAACATACACAAGGCTTGGAACTAATACAAAAAGTACAGGTGTTACCGGTACCGGTACCGGTAACTAAGCGCCATTTCGATACCTGGATACCGCTTCCAAATTAGGTAGCAATACTCGGTATACCAATGCCGTCCCGAGTCTGATACCTAGCTAGTGTCTGTACTAATATCTATTAATACCTGCACATGGGCGCCGCCAGTGTGTAATATAAAAAAATCATGTACATGTTTCTATATATGATTTTCTATATATTCTATGTATGATACTATAAATACATATAGCATTAGATTTCATAATAGAATTGCGAGTATTTACTTTTTTTACGATCTGTCTAACAGTGGTAGCAGTCTTTTTCAGCAGCAGCAGCAGCAGCAGCAGTATATAGGCTCATTTTGAGTAAACGTAATTAACATAAGAAGGCACGTTTTATTCGGTTCATTTTGATACATAAATTGTTATTCTAAAAATAAATTTGTGACTGAACTTATGATTCGACGAAGTATACATAAGAACACAAACATACATATACTCCAAAAGCATTACTTTCCCGCTGGTTTAGTCAGGTAAACATTTTTTTCTATGTACTTTCTTTTCGGACAGAGGGGTGCAAATGCACCCCCTTGCACACTGCTGCCGGCGCCCATGTACCTGTACCCCTCAAAGGTACCCGTTAAATACAGGTAAGGCGTTACCATTTTCGTATTTAGGTATAGCTACTTTAGAATCTATCAAGTAGGAATAGAGATATAATCGATTGAAAGAAAAACATTGTATAATTTACTTCGTGGTATCGATATTATGGAACCAGTACTGGTATAAAACCGTACCGGTACTAACAGAACAGGTAACGAATTTGGTATTGGTATTTCTCTAAGGTCGTTACAACCGATTCTCAAAAATAACGGCATTTCAAGCCTGGATTGTATATAAGAAAAACAAACTCAGAAATTTAATTATGATCCTACTAGTGGTTTTTGCGTAATAGTTAATAATGCATAAATATGACGTCGTCAAATTAAGTGAAAATTCATGAATTAATAAGTGTTACTCAAAAACTACTACTACTAAACTAGTAGGTAAAGTTTTGCAGCGATTCGCCCGGATTGGTACCACCGCTTTACCTATTTCTGCCGCCATAACGTCCAATGCTTGCCGTTGACGTGTTCCGATTCGGAGGACAAGGTAGCCGGTAAACTTACTTTTGCTCGAGGCCTAATATCCCAGCCTCAGGTTGGCAACACACTATTACCACCCTTGGTGTCTCTAGGCGGCGTGAATTTCTTACCATCAGGAAATCCGTCTGCTTGTTTGCCTTCCATTATCATATAGCTATCTTTTGAAAAAAGAATTGTTGAGTAAGTAGCTAATCTTATATACAAAATTCTCGTGTCACAATGGTCGTTCCCATACTCCTCCGAAACGGCTTGACCAATTCTCGTGAAATTTTGTGAGCATATTGCGTAGGTCTGAGAATCGGCCAACGTCTATTTTTTATACCCCTAGTGATAAGAGTGACTCGTCTCAAATTATTTTTACTAACATCATATTAAAAATATAGCAGTACAACGTCTGCCGGGTTAGCTAGTTATTAATAAAATATTTGGTTTTGCAGTTTTACTACGCTTAAATATTTTGCTGTGTTAATTATTGTCAGGTGAGGGTTTGTAAAAAACAAAATTAACAATTTATTTTTATTCTACATCTATCGTTAAGACCGGATAAAGTTTGTCGGGTCAGCTAGTCAGTAACAAAAAGATTAAGCGAATTGTTTGTGGTCTTTTTAAAACAAATTCATCATCTTTACACCTTACATTCATAAAAATCAAATCTCGGATTGGGAGGCGCTTGCGTCTGATATCAAATGTCACTAGCAGGAAAGGATAATATGCTATACCAACAGAATCAGAATCAGACAAACCTTTATTCACGTGAACCATACAAGTGGTACTTGTGCACGTCGACATTTTTATAAACTTCCTACCACCGGATCGGAATCGCGGCCACACACTGAAGATATTGTTGCCAACTGTTAATTCCAGTCAGTAGCTAGATAATTTGCAAAAACCGCTAGATTTTCCGTGTTAACGTAAAAAACGTTGCTGGAAGTAGCTGATTATAAGTGCTCAGTAGGTACGTACGTAATAAATTTAGCTACAAGTTTTATTAAATTGTAGCTGCCCTCACTGAAAAATAGCTAGATCTGGCTATAAAGTAGCTAAGTTGGCAACAGTGACTGAAGATTCGGCGGAAGAAACTCAAGGAATGGGTGCTTTTATTTGTTTTAAATTTTGAAATACGTAGTCTACAGCGCTACGCCGGGCTACATCGCTACGCACGACCCACTACTGCTACGCGCATGTATAATTTATTACCTAGCCTACGTATCTATAAAAGAAAGTCGTATTAGTTACACTATTTAAAATTCAAAAACGACTGAACTAGTTTGGCTGAAAATTGATGGGAAGGGTGCTTAGAACCAGGAGACGGCATAGGTTATTTTTATCCCATTCGACTGCGATAAAACTAGGAAAAACAACATTTTATTTATTCCCTTTCAAACTGAACGGGTGGAACGAAGTTAGTTACAGCAGCTAGTTAATAATAAACACAATAGTTTAGAACAATATGTCATAGAGAAAGATCGCACGTACATTCACACGTGATCTTCGCCAGGTTGATATGTTATAAAAACATGTTAAGTGCTAACTGTTCCGCTAACTTAGTATATATGTATATACCTATGTAGGTAACATGTTATTTGCTACGCAAAAAATCAAGTTACTCGCTTGTTATTGTAAAAAATAACTAATAGTAGAAAAAATGCCCGGTTTCCCTCATTATTGTGCAAAACATGGATTGTACTTAAAAATTAGGATTTAGGTTCTACAATAAAGTTGATCATAATATGAGGTTAGTTGCTTTTAGTTAGGCGGTTGACGTCACTTTTTCCTAGGAGTGGATTTTCCTTATTAGGTGCACGGAAAAAGTTAGATTGATCAATTTGCAGAAACTTTTGTTCTATAAAGTTTCAACTTTGTTGCAGCAACCTAAATCTAAATTTTTAATTATTGCAACTATTGGTGGTAATTCTGCTGTTCACAAACTATACTTATTTTAGTTAGACGCATGCTATCTTTTTCAAATGAAACAAAAACAATAGATAGATAGAAGAGTTTAGACATGGCAGATTAGTCCGAACTTGTCAAATCGTAATGTTTTTAAACAACACGTTACGAGTGATAGATTAAACGTTTGTAGAAATGTACGTACTAATCTGACAGCAATAAAGGTGTTTTGTCTCTTTCTATTACTTTCGTTGAAAGAAGATAGCGATATCTTAAATTAGTTTGGCGAGTGTGCAACAATTACTACCATTAACGAATCTATCGAAATCAAGTATCACCAATCTTTTTAAGTAATGCCATGTCTTTCGTCTTTAGAAATATCTAAGATTTTAATTTTAAATATACCGCACGTACATAAACATGCGTGGATCGACTATAGATAATAAATATCTTTGTAAAGAAGACAGGAATGGAATGATTTAAACGGATCGGTAATACTTGCAGATTTAGATAGGTCTTTAATAGTTGCCGTTACATTTCCTGCTTCTTGGCAAAGACATGTAGTATACCCGAAATTTGCCTTTACGTACTGGACTATAGTTTTAGAAAGCAGGCGGCTTAAGAACGCGCTTTCGAGTAAACTCGCTCTAAATGCATACATTATATATCTTAATAATGTTTATTTAACTGCAGTTAAAAAAATATGTAATTACTTTACCCAATTTAATATTTTTTCGATTTGTAGAAAGTTACGGTATATTATAAAATACAGTAAATAAAATTATGTTTCATCGACACCTTTGCTATCAGAAAAAAACAACCATAATGTTAAATAGTTTAATTGATCACCTCTGTGGTCTAGCGGTTCAGTTGTTGGTCTTGACTGCATGAGGTCCCAGATTCGAATCCCGGGTGGAGCAACAAAAAATTTGGGTTTTTCCAATTTTCTAATAAAAAATGTTGCTCTGGATTGGATCTGTGCCCAGTTGGCGATAGGCTTGCCACCTATCACATCGTGGGACTTAGTGTCTTTGACTAGTCGTGGGTGCCCTGGTTTATACCTCTGCCTACCTCTTCGGGGATATGGGCGTGAAGATACTTACTTACTTATTATGTTACGTAAGAGTATATTACTATTAACATAATTAATATTACTTATGTGTAATGTTTCATCGAAATATTTTAATACTCGGCAAAGTTATTAAAGTCACCGCTATGTTTTAAACATATCGCTTTCGAAATATATAGTCATGTACAATGTGTAAAAAATATTTCCTCCTGACTACCTTATTAAAGTAAAGCATCTAATCCGTAAAAGGCGAATATTTCTTGTGCTCAAGTGAAAAACCGGACAGCGGTAAGCTCGGATTTAGTTTGGATAAAATCCGGTGTGACCTACTTATATTTGTACGAAATATATTTTGTATTTCAACGTGAGACATTTTTAATCTAAATATTTACTGGCTTTTACCCGCGGCTCTGAAGCATTATATTTTTACTCATATACAGAAGTTATGTTTGTTCGCCTATTTTAAAAAAAGTACTGAAATAAATTTGTTCAACTTAAATCCATATTTTCTACGATAATTGTTTAGTATCGGAAATAATTTTATCCATTAAATTTAAATCATTTAAATTTTAATCGATGATAAACAACTCGACTCAAGACAACTTACGTGATTTGAGAAATCCAAATCGTGTAACGTAGAAGACGAAATAATCCCAGACAAAACCTTTTTATATAATGTGGCTAAGAACCGTATATATCATGTAATTTTTCAAATAATTAATAAAAAAAATTACCTCCGTGTTGATCCGGGCCCCTTTGCAGAATAGACCATCTGCCTTCCTTGCCAGGCAGCTCGTAAAAGGCGAACATAGGCTTACCGTCACTAACACCGTGACATCTGACTAGGTGGTAGAGTTTCGCAACAACAAAGATTGGTACCACCGCCTTACCTATTCCTGCCGTCATAACGTCATGACGTGTTCCGGTTCGGAGGGCAAGGTAGCCGGTAAACTTACTTTTGCTCGAGTCCTAACATCCCGGCCTCAGTTTGGCAACGCACCATTACCACCTTTGGTGTCTCTAGGCGGTGGAATTTCTTACCATCAGGAAATCCGTCTGCTTGTTTGCCTTCCAATATCATAAAAAAACCGGTTTTAGTGGATGTCTATTAAATAAAACGACCCTATTCACCGAATTTCATTGCTGTAGCTTTAACAGTTTAGGCTCTACGATGATGAATCAGTCAGCCAGGACAAGTTACTTTATAAGTATACTAGCGGCCCGGTAGGTATGTGCTTCGCTACTATAAACTGAAATATTAAAAAAAAGTTGAGAGGTGTCAAGGGACACCCGGATGGAACGAAGTTCTCTCTCCCCCCTCTCTCTCAATCTCTATCAATCTCTAGTAATCTCTATCTCTATCTCTCTTATAGAGAGAGACAGACAGATAAACATGAAATAAAAAAAAGAAAATAAAAATATAAAAAAATAATAAAAAAATAATAAAAAATGATAATAAAATAATAGAAAATGAAAAATAAGAAAAAATAAAAAAAAATTGTCCGACCCGGGATTCGAACCCAGGACCTCATGCAGTCAAGTCCAACTACTGAACCGCTAGACCACAGAGCAAAAAGTGTCGTGACAACATTTTCGCAAGAATTTTTTCCGTCTAGCCCTTCACAACGCGCAATGAGGAACTTCGTTCCAAAAATATATGTAAATAGTATTTAAATAATTAATTGAAAGCATTAATGACATAACACAACCAAACCAAAAAAGAAAAAAAAACAACTAAAAAAAAACAATTTGCCTGAAAAATACCAATTAACAAAATGATTCGCCATTTATTGAATTTATTTGTTACAAAAAATGTGATAAATGATGAACCGCTCGACCGATTTTATACAAACTTTACGTAAACCATTTAAATAGTCCGAACAAAGCCTAAACATTTGGTTTGGATAGGTGAGCCTGTTCTTGAGTTACAAAATTACAACAAAAAGTGGCAATATATAGATATTGTAAATGCGACGTTTGTCTTGTACCATAACGAGAGCCGCGTGTTTATTCACTCTCATAACCAAAAACATTAAAATGTACCGTTTTGCCCAAAGCTAGGTAATGGCTAATATTAACTAAACCATAAAGACTAAGCACTCAGTTTGATACGAATATAACAATTTAAAGGTTCGTTTCACAAACAAAAACATCTCATGGCGATGCTAACTCCAAGATAAAAACTCTATAAATCTTGACTGTAGCGCCAAAGCGGCGGCGGTGTGGCCGTGACCTAACTAAAGGGGTGTGTATATAGTTTTCTTTATATTACTGTCAATTTCGCATGTTTTCTACTAGAATTTCCTTGAAACAAAACGACGTTTTAGATGAACCCTCCTAAATAAGTATATATTTTATCACCTGACTTTTTTTTATGATATTGGAAGGCAAACAAGCAGACGGATTTCCTGATGATAAGAAAGGTGATAATGGTGCGTTGCCAACCTGAGGCCGGGATGTTAGGCCTTGAGCAAAAGTACTTACTGGCTACCTTACCCTCCGAACCGGAACACGTCATGACGTTATGGCGGCAGGAATAGGTAAGGCGGTGGTACCAATCTGGGTGAGTCGCTGCGAAACTCTACCACCTAGTCAGATGTCACAGTGTTAGTGACGGTAAGCCTTTGCTCGCATTTTACGAGCTGCCTGGCAGGAAGGCAGATGGTCTTTTCTTCAAAGGAGCCCGGACCAACACGGGGCAATGTTTTATATGTTTGTTACGTGATTACTCCGCAAATGATGAATGGATTTTTATGATTCTTTTTTCGAAGAATAGGTCATAATTCAAAGTTAGTCTCGTATTACATCAAAATCCAAGAAGTGGTTTTAAAATTATACTTAATAATGCATATTTTATGGATTACCTAGATGAACTTCCATAGTAATAAATCGGGTTTAACAGACTCTAAAAAGAGGTAGCTATTAATTCTGTACGTTTTTTTTCAAATACGTATCTTTACAACAAGTCTTAGGCATAGGTATGTTTACTAATAGTTTCAACTCGCCTGAAAGAAAGCAAAAAAGGGATGGGATGTTTTGATAAATTTTGCAACAAATACAGTTAGTACCTACATAATATTGTAGTCGACCCAGCGAACATCGTCTACTTTGCACTGTACAAACCCGACACACCATAAGATAAACTGCACGTTCAAATATTTCTCTACATACCGGATTTATTTGATTACTTTATACTGAGTGTTCTTATGTCTGTCATTTTGTACAAATTTATGACTTGGAAATAAATATTGGTCTATCTGCAAAGCACATACTACAATACAAAAAAAACGAATCAAGGAAATTTAAACTACACCTTCCATAGTTATACTATAGTTTATTATGAGTACCTATAGATAATGTAGTAACGCATTTATGTACCAAATATGATTATGATAATTAGACGAATATGCAAATGCTCTCTAATTATGTATATGTATCTAAAATTACATTAAAATAGTATTCGCTCGTGGCGTTTGTTTTGTATAATTTCCCATCTAACAAAGTTTGCGAAATTTTCGGTTTATGAAAATTATCTTGATTCAACCTTTTTTTGCACCTGCGTCTGTGTGTGCATATGTCTGTCTATGCCATGATAACTATTGAACTGGTGGAACCGATTTTGATGCGATTTTTTGTTGACTTGCATCGTTTAAGTTTTGTCCAGGGGTTGAAAATATTTTAGGGTTATTTATGCATATGCATATTTTAGGGTTATTACTACATAGTAACCCATTTATGTACCAAATATGAGTATGATAATTAGACGAATATGCAAATGCTCTCTAATTATGTATATGTATCTAAAATTACAATAAAATAATATTCGCTCGTGGCGTTTGTTTTGTATAATTTCCCATCTAACAAAGTTTGCGAAATTTTCGGTTTATGAAAATTATCTTGATTCAACCTTTTTTTGCACCTGCGTCTGTGTGTGCATATGTCTGTCTATGCCATGATAACTATTGAACTGGTGGAACCGATTTTGATGCGATTTTTTGTTGACTTGCATCGTTTAAGTTTTGTCCAGGGGTTGAAAATATTTTAGGGTTATTTATGCATAGATTTGTAAGTATACATTCTTTAGGGTTAAGAATATAGAGTACACAATGTGTCTAGCGAGTTCGTTCACTTATAGCATCAATGTCCATGTGTGTGTATATTTCTATTTATTTTTTAATAATAATTAGACACAGTATAAACGTACCTTTACATTAACCTAAGAAACCAGGAAATCCTTGACTTAATTATCGCTTCAGAAATGAAGTGTCATTTTGAATTATCTCAAGACAGAAACCTTGCAGAAACCACTCACTGTTTTGTTTCGTTTAAAATTTCTAAAATTATTAAAAATGTTTGTATTTAAGTTTAATCTTTATTAACACATATTTAAGTTTTTTTTATCTTTAGGACAACGAAGCACCGGTAACGTCTATAGACCATGGTTGTCTCTTACTGTCAGGAGAGCTTTTCTTGCTTTCTTATCACGTAAAGAAACATAAATATGTAACAACATGTGTAGTTCCTAAAAACTTAACTAAGAGAGATAGATATCTTAACTTTATAATTGTTTATCAATGAATAAAACTTCCACAGTCTTACTCCTTCTAAAGTTCGGCCGTTCAGAGAATGCGTTTCTGACACCTATCAGGTAGTCACGATTAGTGATGGGCACAACATAACACTGAGTTCGTTACCGTTCCTCCCATAGGTTCCTCCAAAATGAACCGCCGCGTTATTTTTAAGATTATTTTCGTTTTAAATTGGTGAAATCATTTAAAATTTATATTTTAGTTATTTAAGTGGAAACCAAAAAAGGGTAATGTTAATATAATAAAATTGTTGTATTTATTTTTTGTTACAAACTTACAATCTGTATTTCTATGCAATAAAGTACATTGAATTGAATGTGCGTACAGAATATTAATCAGACTCCGATTCGCTTGAGGAGGTGGTGTCATTCATCATCATCTTCGTCTACATGTATAATTATATTATTATCAATAACAGAATCAATCCTGATATCTCGGACAAAAGGTTCCACAATCAGATTTTTAGTCTTCTTAACAACCTTTGCCCAGTCATCTCTTGTGACTTTCCCGCAGGCTTCTTTTAATAGGGTCATCATCTTTTTCGTGCTGAATGGCGGGAAAGTATTGTGGCGGGTGACGTAAACTTTTATTTGGGCCCAGGGGGTGATTATGTATCTCAGTTGTCAACTCAAACTGTAAAAGTGTACATCAAATGACGTCATTTATGTTTGCTATCTCTATTGTATTTATGTTGGTCACTGGAGATAGCAAATACAAAACACGTCATTTGACAGCGATTCGATGTACACCCATCCATTTTGAGTTGGTAACTGGGTTACATAATCACCCCCCAGATCAGCTCAATCGCGTTATATTAGCAATGATACGGTGGAATTCTTAGAACGCGATGACCGTACTCCAGAGCCAGTTCATCGTTTTCGTATCGCACATTTGCCTCTTTATTTTATTTAGCTCTGCTTTTAGCATCTGCATATTTGCGTCAATGCCTTTTGCTTGTAACCAAGTCACCATTTCTTCTTTTTTATTAGCTTAGGTAGGTGATTTCGGTATCTGGACCGAGTAATAGGAGGCATTATTCATGAATATTACAGAAGGCTTTAGTAGTCTAGGGAAAAGCACGTTCTGGAACCACTCTTTAAATGTAGTGGCATTCATTTCTTCGTGGTAGTAATTTGTGGTTTTTGATTGAAGTGCCAGTAACTCGTTCTCCGCAAAGCCGTATTTTGCAGAACCTGCGTGGCATATTATCAGTAAGGGGGCCCCCTTACCCATTGGTACTATCGCCGTCGACGCTTGTGTATCATCCGTCCAAGAACGGGAAACCGTGTGATTGGCGTTTAGCCATGTCTCGTCAATGAACACAACACTATCCCAGTTATCATTTTTTTTTGCTTCTCTCAAAAAACTTATCTGTTTTAAAATTATGTCGTATCGTTCTAATAAAATTTTTCTATTGTCTGTTTTTTATACGAAAAATCAATATCTTTTAAGATTTTGGTTAAAGCAGTTTCACCCCCGCTAATCAGTCCAGCTTCTCTTAACGATGCCAAAAGCTTCTTCCCTTTGAGATATTCATTTATGGAATAGTAACCATATATATGATTTCTGATTGCATCGGCGTCAAAGGTGTCAATATCTGTCACGGGTTTAGTTCTACGTTTCTTCTTCGGAGTACGTAAAATATTATCTTCCATGCCAGTAGAGCCGAACTTTTCCTTATTAATATTTGCTATCGTTCGTTTGCTAACTCCAAGCGCCTAGGAGACGCGTTCTTATACTTGTTCGGCAGGTACCAGGGGTCCGCCATTTTGCCGCTCCCGCTCAAAGTAATCTTGCAGCTTGATGATTAACTCACGGGCTCCACTTTTCAATGTTTGTCCACGTTTAGGCATTATTATGCGCCAAAAGTCAAAAAAACACAATCGAAGTCCGATTTAGCGCCGATGTCAGTTTGAATAGCAGAAACAGTCCATTAAAAGAAAAACGGGTGATCAAATAAAAACAG
>NJDC01000685.1:264510-274960 GCA_002245475.1 Calephelis virginiensis | reverse complement strand
TATCCGTAGTACTAAAATGACGGTAAATCTGCAAATCATCTGCATACAAATGAAAATTAGAAGAAATTACCGCAGTGATTGTATTAATAAATATTGAAAACACTAAGGGCAACTAAGCCTACTAGGGTCGCCTGTGTGGTCTTGCGGTTCAGTTGTTGGACTTGACTGCATCAGGTCCAGGGTTCGAATCCCGGGTTGGGCAACAAAAAAAAAATTGGGTTTTTTCCAATTTTCTAATAAAAAATGTTGCTCGGTATAGGATATGTGCCCGGTTGGCGATAGGGTTGCCACCTATCACATTGCGGGACTTAGTATCTTCGGCTAGTCGTGGGTACCCTGGTTGTGCGTCTGCCTACCTCTTCGGGGATATGGGTGTGAAGAAACTTAAAACTAAGCCTTCATAAAATAAATATATCTAAACTTATTAATACATTGTTTTATTTCACACATGTAATATAAACTAGGTACATTAAATAAATAAATATAACTATTAATATAACAATTAAATAATAATATGTATAAAAATACATAACCTAAGAGTTACTATTAAAATGAAATTTTATTAAAGCAAAACAACATTGAGCAGTGATAAACTCCATGTTAATTAGGTTCCCTAGACCATCTGCTTTCTCGCCCTTGGCGTCTGGCAGAGGAGCAGCGAGAGCGAAATATGGTTCAGTTAGTCATAAACGAATTATTTATTTATTTCCTTAGCACTGAGTCGGCACTTTAAAACTACAGCTTAACCTAATTTCGTAACGGAGCTTTGTAAGCGAATTGTTATTTCGATATAATAGTGCCTTATAATTCATAAACAACAGCTCACAGTTTCTGAGAAGAATAATACGATTTCATGAAAGTTCGCGTTTGTTGATTTGTAACCAGATTGTCGAGTTTATTAATTCGACCTACTTTTTAATAGGATTGTTTATTTAGATTAATTGGCAAGCACTGTATTACAGATATAGAGTTTTAGTGAAAACGAGTAGTTATTTAGAAATTTTTATTTGTATTTATTCACCGTTAATATAAGTGTATATATTGACCATTGTGAAAAAAGCAAAAAAAATCTATCTTCACGTCCATTTAACGGAAGTGTTAGGCAAAGGTACAGTCAGGGCACTTACGACTAGCCCAAGATAAGCTCTATCACATTATGCGATATTGAGCACAGTCTAAGTAGACTCGACTTAATATCGCATTGAGTGAAAACAGTAAGCAAGTTAGGCTGTCTTAGACCGATTGAATGGCGAGGCCAGTCAATCAGATCATTCAACTGTGCTTACTGGTTAGCTTACTAGCCTAATATCGCAGTGTGATAAGTTATATATAACTTATAATATAGGTAGTCTTAGGACTAGGAACGCTTGACCGTTCAGCTCGGTTTGCGCCAGGTTCGCAACAACCAAAACTCTCAGTATTTTCATAATCGTCATTTTTCGTAAAAATAGATGTTCTCCATATTTTTTAACGATAACAATAGACATAGTATAAGCTATTTTTAGTGTGCGATATTAAGTTGTATATAATAGCAAGCAAAACTGATGCTAAATAAGACTCTGTCTTAGTAAGACTGTTTTAATATGGCATAATGTAATAAGGCTTTAAGTTAAACAAAAGGATAGATGGTAAACATATAGCCGGGCACTCATGGATTGCTAGCCAACGTTTTTTAGTAGAAAATTGGAAAAATCTAATTAGTATTATAGCTTAAACAGCATTGTTTAAATATCAGGGATTTTTTTAATAATTAAGATAGTTTAGTGAGAGATATCGAAACCTAAAAAAAGATTATTCTTATTTCGTTCATCGCGAAACGCTGCTTTTTCTAAATGTTATTTTATAGAAGGTACGGACTCAAACAAAAAACTGTGCTATTTCTTAATATACCTAATAACGCGTGTTTGTTACCTAACTCCTCAACGTCGAAACCAATTTGGATAAAATATTGTATTTATATTTCAATGGGATTTTAGACAGTTTGAAAAAATACAGCATCTTGTCGAATATTTTAGGCGCTGTTCTGCCAAAGTAGTGCGCTATGTCGGTTATGAACTACAAACAGGAGAGGATTATCTTGCGCATGTTTCAATAGCCACAATTTTTTTTGATTACTTATGAAATTTTTGACTTAATACTCAGTCATGTCGAATCGGATTTCATGAAGACAAGCTAACGACATCAGGAAAAAAGATCGGCTAACGCAATTGGCGCGTATACAACAAGAAACGAAGCCACTAAGTATGATTGGTCTTATTGCCCAGACGCGCGTGATTGGCATATTAAAGCAGCGACTATCTAACATGTTTTTACTTAAGGCCAAATACATTTACACTTGACACATTTGTAGTCGTAATAGCTGATATATCTTAATACAGCTCCTCGATAAGTTCATAATAATATTAATACGTGAAGCAAAAACTTTGGACTCCTTTTTAAGAAAATTTCGCGGACGGAGGAGCATGAAATTTGGCACATTTACAGTTCATGTTTAGGAGAAGTGCAGACCGCTAATATTTTTAATGATAATGTTTATAAAGTGCATTAAATTAATGAATATAACATTACACATACAAACATGCATTGGACACACATAAACAAAAATATTGATAATGATAAAAGATCACAGATGGCGCACAAGCTATATTTATAGTGTTTTAAAACAAAGTAGTTGGTCATGATTAATGAAGATGGCATTCTTGTCAAAAAAATAATTAACAATTGCACCTTGTAATGTTTGAAAGTTATATTTATATTTTAATAATTTAGATTGAATTACTTAGAATTAAATTTTATTATGGGCGAATTTTGACCAACGGGCGACCATTTGTCTTAGTTTAGTGTTTATTAAATATGCCATTAGATACATTTGAACATGATTTGAACCGTCAGGTTAGGAACAACTATAATCCCTTTATGTCATTTGTTAACGTAGGAATCTGTAAATTATGCAATATAATTGATACACAAATGTTAATCTAGGTTCTGTGAAACTAACACAAATTATAGAACACATTCAATACCTATTATGATTAGTTAATGTAATTGGTCAACATTAATTAACGACAAGCGAATTTGAACTTCGTTGCATGATTCATTAATTAGTATTATTGTATACATATAGCATTTGGTTATTATAAGATTTGAGAATATTTAGAATATTTTGCTTGGGATTGATTGCTCCTCATACCAATCTCTACAAATTATTTGTAAATGTAATAAACTTTTGTAAATTAGGTTTATAAGAAAAAAGACCCGCTGAGTTTCTTTCGCCGGATCTTCTCTGTGAGTGGCCGCGTTCCGATCCGGTGGTAGTTTTAAGTTATATAGACGTGTCACAAGAATCTTCGTATAATCACGTGAATAAATATATTTGAATTTGAATTGAATTTGGTCCCCATTTTGCTTATGTAACTTTCATAGACTTAAGAATTGCAGATCTCATAGATGTAAGATTTTGATTCGTTTAAAGAATTACTCAAACTCGCTTTGATCTGACTCGATTAGAACTTCTTTCATAAGATATCCAATAATTCCGAGATAGTGCCACATGCATTTTATTGTATTACCTACCTACTAGTAGTTTTGAGTTGTAATTAAAATGCATAAATTTTAGTCGTACATAATAAAATGATAGATAAAAATCTGTGCAATGTTAACTGGATGCTGATAAGCAATAGTGCGTCAGCTCACAAAAAGTTAAACGTGCGACTATTAATCTATTCTGATAGTGTAAAATGTTTTAAACGTCAAAAAAGAGTTTTAAGTAATCCATGGTTTTATGTTGAGAAAGTGCATTTTTTTACTTAAATAAATTTTGAAAAAATAGATATAGGTAGGTATCTAATAGTCACTAATTTTACTTTTTATGAATTGACACACTATTGCTTATCACCATCCAATTAAAACTCAAAAGCCACTGAACGGATCATGATAAAATTAATGTGGGACCACCTCAAAATCATGACCTATCTTCCTAAAAAAGAATCATCAAAATCGGTTGGTTGTCAAAACATACAACATACAGTCGAATTGATAACCTTCCCCTTTTTTTGAAACAGTTAAAACATCACGTCATATATACATTACATACTTTTGCACGCATTAATTGTAACAGGTACTATAAATTTAAAAAAAGAAAAAAATTTCGCCACAGACAGGATTTGAACCTATAACCTTTCATCCCAAGACGACGAATGCTCTAACCATTTGAGCGCCTAAGGATTCAAGTCCCGTGGCCATTTTTAATTTCTTTTTCTTTTTCCTTTCTTACCCGTTAACGCGGGAAGGGGGTTGTAATACTGCTAAAAGCCGACTACAATTATTTCACTACCACGACGCGATTTGATAATTCATTTAATTCTAATGATCCTTCATGATCCCACATACATTTTATAAACATCTCAGTAGTGATTTTGAGTTATATTTAATAAAAAAAATGAATAAACTAGTATATGAAGTACCTACCCTCACGTCATCATCGATGTTGCAATCGTTAAAGTACACGTAAACTTTGCAACATTATACA
The DNA here is from genome assembly GCA_002245475.1 of Calephelis virginiensis. Classification (NCBI taxonomy): domain Eukaryota; kingdom Metazoa; phylum Arthropoda; class Insecta; order Lepidoptera; family Riodinidae; genus Calephelis; species Calephelis virginiensis. The sequence continues at coordinate 270,432 of NJDC01000685.1, read as the reverse complement.
TAACGGTTATACGTAAGTATAACCTGGTATAACACAAAAAGAGAATTTGCAAAAACACAATAAAATACTGCGGATTTTGTTTTTATATTAAAATAGGGAAGGCACACTTACTGTCTTCAAATAATATTAACGTCTGGTGAAAGGGTCCAAAACACTAAATATTTCATTCAACTCGACTTCTAAATAAAAGCTAATATTACGAACAGGAAGATAAGTTTAATTGTGTCATTACTTATTGTTGTTATTCTTCTAAAAATAGTTAGTCATTACTCGTTTGACCTAGTTTTAGCTCCAAACAGAAAACACAAAACTTAGTTTTAGATTCGGTAGAAAAAGTTTTAGCTCCGTTTAAAAGGGAGTAAAAATTTAAAGTTTATTTCACATAAAAACTCATTAGACTCATTTCAGTTAGACTTCACTTACTTTTAATCATGCTCATTCTCGAGGTTAAATGCTGATATGCAACCCATAAATTAAATAAAACAAAAAATCAAACAAACAAGGAAATGAAAAGTACTCCAATTGAAAAATTTTAATAACCCCTAACAAAACCTATATGTAATGTTGTAAAGATTCATCCCCTTTATGTCAGCATTTTAACAAACATCTGCATAAAAATCGATCCCTCCGTTTAAAAGTTATGATGACCCAGACAGACAGACGCACACAGACACGCAGAACTTATAACACCCCTCTTTTTCTGGCAGGAATTAAAAAAATATTTCTGATTGATAAACGTGATAATCCTGAAATTGTAATGGACTTTACATCAAATATGGCAAGGACATAATATGGGATCTGGATTTTGTAAAGCCAATATGATTGAAATGATTCTTAGCTATATTATTTAGGACAGGTTTTGTAGAAAGTTATTGAACATTTTTAATTTTCTGATTATTACTAATCTTCGTGTTACAGAGTTTGAATGTCTAAAATAAGACAGTAGTTTTTTAATACTGTGTCTAGAAATACTTAACTTTAACATTTAAATATATCAAATTAATGTAATAAGATATTTCTTCCCACTGCTTTAATAACTAGCTCAAGTGTCTCCACTTGACTCAAGCGGCCACTGGTATATAGTTCTTACTAATTATGTTATCTCTCCAAGTGTCACTTTTATTAATATTCCACTTTAAGGATATATTGTATGAGTGGGTACTTATTAATTTAAATATCTATTAGTAGTAGTTTCGTCATCTACCGAGAAATTGTAGAGTTTATAATAATTATTGTAAGTTTTGAAATGACTTATTGTTAAATTATAAGTTAGTTTTTTATATACTTATAAATGAATATCATGTTCTCATATATTTTTTTAAAAATTCATTTCAGCAGGTATCGGGCCGCTAGAATTTTATATATTTGTTTTACTGTTTTACTGTTGGTTAACCCACTCGCTTACTAACTTTAAATTAAGGTTGACGCATGATGTTTCGTCATATACAATAATCTACGTTTAGGTGTTGACTTTTCTCTTTTTAAGAAAATTTGATAAATATATCTATTATTAAGCCAATTTCAATTCAAATTATTTTTGTAGTAGTAGGTATTACAAACATATCATACTTACTTAGACCTCTAAAATCTGCCCAATTAAGTTAGCATACATATAGTTTATACAGGGTGCAACAGACCCTTAGGAAGCCAGAGGATGGTGACCATACGTACTGGGCAGCTTATGTAAACAATATCTAAAAAATGTAACCGCATTTTTTTTTGCTTTCCTACAAAATTAAAAATATTGCTTTATGTTATCAGTGTTAGCAACCATACTTCTACTAATAGCACCGTAAAGTAAGCATAGTGAAGCCTATGTCAAGGCTTGTAGGATTATTTCACGCCTAATCTAACTGCAAAAAAAATATATTTGCAGTTAAATTTTTTAAAATATTTTTACATATATGCAAAAATTACAAATTGAGTACATTTTTAAGTTGCGTGTTTTTTTATAAACTATTTTTTAATGTTAATTTTAAATTATCTGCAAAGATATTTCAGAAATAACTTTGATAATAATATGGTACGGCATTACCTTAAAACCTAAAAATTTATTTTTAATTTTTTTGTTATAAAGTAAAAGTATCTTCACGCCCATATCATATAAAGGGTAGGCAGAGACACGACCAGGGCACCCACGACTATAGACCACAGCTATAGTTTTCACATAATGTAGAAGAGAGGGCTCACTTAAAATCTAGGCTATGTTAGATCAAAATCTACCAAGTACGAATATATCTTCAACTAAAACAAAATCTAAGGCGCTAAGCAGTAAAAGACGCAAGCGTAGGCTAGCTTCATACAAACACCTACATTTAGAATACGACTTGAAGCAGCGATGCATAAAGCTGTTATTATTCATTAGGAGTAACTTAGGCCTTTCATCTTAATACGGGCTTGTCTTGTTCATTAAGCGGTATTCAAAGAAATGTATATTTTTTAGAAATTATCGTGATGAGTCTTAAGTGGGTTGCTAGAGTGTATTTGAAGAATTTGTAAAAAATATTTTACTGGTTAGCATAAAAAAGATATTTATTACTTTTTTCAAAATAACACAACCCCTCCGTTTTTTCTCCCCGTGTTGGTCCGGGCTGCTTTGCAGAATAGACCAGCTGCTTTCCTGTGCCAAGCAGCTCGTATAAGGTGAGCACAGGCTTATCGTCACTAACACCGTGATATCTGACTAGGTGGCAGAGTTTCGCAGCGACTCGTCCGGATTGGTACCACCGACTTGCCGCCATTACGTCAGTGCTTGCCCTCAGGATAAGGTAGCTGGTAAATTTACTTTTGCTCGAGGTCTAACATCTCGGCCTCAAGTTGGCAACGCACCATTACCACCTTTGGTGTCTCTAAGCGGCGTGAATTTCTTACCATCAGAAAATCTGTCTGCTTGTTCGCCTTCCAATATCATAAAAAAAACAACGCTCAAAACCTCCAACAAACTACTTAAGTTCTAGAGTAATGTTGTTCAAAATGCAGAAAATTCTAAACATATTTTCAACTAATTTCAATAATTGTCTCTTTCCATCAGGAGACCCGTATGGTTGTTTGCTGATCTATCATATAAAAAACTCCATGTATAGGTATCAACTTTATTCGTTCCAAATAGGATATAAAAAAATACAAAAAGTAAAATAAAGTTGTTCATGCTCTTTTAAAATATAATGAAATACTTTTTACGCCCAGCGTTTGTAGTAGTGCTCTCAAGATATAAAGATCGAATGATATCTTATATTGAAGTACCTCTTAAACTTTTAACTTCGAACTGTATTAAACCTTAGGTAGAAATAATAATCATTATGCTGAAAAGTAATTTAACGTCTTTTGTTAAAAAAACGTTAGTATCTGGAACCAGTGGGATTCGTTACTTTTTATAAGGTACGTCTATAGCATGAAAATTCTGCGGAAAACTGACTAGTCTTAGCTAATATATGACTATATTTATATTCTAAAGATATATAACATCTTTAGGATGTTATGAGATATTATAGAGATATATTAGAGAGATATGTAAGATTTTGTATTCTAAAGAATATTTGAGTTATTTGTATTTAATAGTCTCCAAAACCACTGAACCGCTTTAAAAAAAACTTGTAACATTGGAAGTCAACATCATTCCTGATGAACATTGGTTTCGTTTTACCGCGGGAAAATGCTTCACTTCTACGGGAAAACGGATAGCAAGAATAATCCTTTCGGACTTATTTTTTTAACCGATTTTAAAAAAATTAGGATGATGTTATGCTATTTTTATGTAAGTGTGTTTGAAATGTTGTATATTTGAAAGACTTTTGGTCCTAACGACGCCGTATTTGGATCGAATGATGGAATTTTTGTGTATGTAGATGGTTTATTTAATAAAACTGAAGTCCATTTTTTGCAGTTTACTCCGTTTAAAATATTCACATAAATTCACATTGGCTGGATCGATTGGGCTTAAATTTCGTATTGGTTTTTAGATGGTTTCTCGGACATATAAATATACAATTGGACCTTGTAGGTGACGGTGCTGTCGGTATGCCATCTACACTGTCATTGTAAAGAGGAAATATTTGTTAGTCTATTAATATTGAATAGGTTCTAAAGCTATCGACTGATTTGAAAAAATCTTTACTAATAGAAGCCGAAATTATCCCTGATAAACATAGGCTACGTTATTTCTAGACCAGAGCGGGCTGCTAGTTTTTAATAAGGTAAGATAACAATTTAAATTACCACAGTTTACTACATAATAGTTACTAGTTGGACGTTATGTAGGCCATAGCTCAAGTAGTGTAATACTCCAGGTATTTTAATGGGATTCCGAATATCTTGTTTTTAGCGAGCTATTTATAGAACAAACTAATTACCGCATGCTGTTGAAAAATAGATTCTGTCGATTCGACTGTATATTTTTTACTGGATAGCTGGTGCTTCCCGGTTGGCCTCATTTTAATATATTCAAATATAAATCAGAGATTTTTTTAATAATAAATATATATGCGTATACCTAGATACGTAATACCTTACCTTACGTAGTACCTTAGATGACGTAGAATATTGAAGTGGGTTTTTGTAGTAAATAATTTTGTTTCATTTCTTTTGAAAATTTTATTTTCCAACTTTAAAGCCAAAAAGGCGAAAAATGATCTAAAACTTAAAAAAATATTAACTTAAAAAAAATATATGCATCAGAATATAAGAAGATTCGAAATAAATTTGAACTAATTGCGAGCGATTGCCTTTTTAAGAATATTTGGATTTAGGATACTTCAGGATGCCGTCTAAATTGCTATAATCTAAATTGCTCTGCCGATCTTACCAAGAATAAATTCTAACTATAGTTAGACTTTAGAGGACACAAGACGGACATAAAGATGAATTGGATTTCTTGAAGATCTATTGGGAACTCCAAATAGAGAGATGCAAAATAAACTTTACACTGGGCTACTTTATGTAGACATGTAAAACTTAGTGTTTGGCATCTTTCTTACAATGAAAGGGAACCTTTTGCATCTTATTATATATCCTGAATCATTTACTTTTAAATTGTAAATATTTATTAAAACTTTTCGGCGCTGTTTCCAGCTCATTTATCTTCAAAGGAAAAAGTGAATAGGCACCTTTTGGCTCAGTATAATTTCACCTTTGACCCTTTCTTTACTTTCCACTAGGTGGAATTATCACCTGTTTGAAATCATAGGATACTATGAAACACATAGCAACATATTACTATACTCGTATTAGATGTTTTAAACAATTGGTTATACGTTATACGGGAAAATAATGAGGTTGTTAGTATATTGTTAGAAAATGCAAGTGCTTTGTACTAATCATGTTATTAAAAGATAGGATTTTTATTTAACTCTGAAAGTTCTGAATTCATTTAAAAATCTCAAATCTCTTAAATGTGGACGCTACATTACTCGTCAAGCCATAGACAGTGGGTTATTATTTACAAACAGTATCATTAAAATCTGTTGAGTAAAAGAAGACCAAACAAAAGTGTACAGTAAAACCCGTATCAAATGTTATTGATAAATAAATAGAGTGGGGAACAACAAATGCCAACATCACCTTCTTACGGCTTTGTATTAACTAGGAAATGTCAACTGCGGTGTGATTGAGGGCGGATATCTCCGCTGCCATTAGTAATTGTCGTCTTCCGATCTGTATCTGTACTATGAAGACGAAACGACTTTTCAAAAATACACATTTGAGTTAAGAACAAGTAACCGAATTAATTTTTGATATTGAAATCTTAGCACGTAAGACCTTTTTTAGATCAGACCTTTCCTGGACCAGACTTCACTGGAGCAAACAAACTTTTTTATTTTCAAAAACTTTTTTATTCAAAGTTGAGACACGACAACGTCTGGAGGGTCAGCTAGGTACACAACAAAAAATAATTAAAATATTAAAAAACCGAAAACTTAGCATGTT
>NJDC01000685.1:242722-253759 GCA_002245475.1 Calephelis virginiensis | reverse complement strand
TATTATTGGACCACGTCGAAAATATGTATCATCTATACTTTCGAAAAAAGTACTATCAAAATCTGCATTTTACTGACGAAAAAACATACAGTTGAAACGATGACCTTCTAAATTTTGAAGGTTAATGATGTAGATATACAGAAAATAAAAAATGATAAGTTGAAACAAAGAACAATAGGGGAGTGTAAGAGGATTAGCTGCCGGGTTGCCATCCCGTAGTAGTTTTTAGACTTTTATAAACGCGTCACAAGAATCTTTGTATAGAACCATGTGAAATATATTTTATTACCATTATTATCGCTATTACAATTTGATGATTATATATAATTTGACTAGAATATGTTGTGATAGTAGTCTCACTTGCGCTTCTGTCAGAATTTTAGACAAATGATATATTGATTCTAAACTAAATGTCATTCCAATTATTCACTTCTCTGATTTTTTAGTATTAAGAAACTTTTTAATTTGATAATGTTGAGTTTATATATACATGTGATATATATATAAAAAAGCTTTCAGGAAGTATTTTGTTATTTGTGTAGCCGTAACGGTGTCGCACATACGTCACAGAGTGCATTACACAAACACTTTTATTCCATGTAACTTGTTTATTTTATTTTATAACTAGCCCACCCCAGCTTTGTACGGGTATAAAATATACATATAAAACTTTCCTTAAAATCACTTTATTTTTAAAAAAACCTCATCAAAATCCTTTGCCTAGTTTTAAAGATTTAAGCATACAAATGGACATAGGAACAGAGGAAGCAATTTTGTTTTAAACTATGCAGTAATTTATAAAATGGATAATCATCATTTCCGGTATATACAGTAAAGTTATTGAATTGCTATTTGTCTTTTTTGTATAATTAATAATTATTGTTTTTACGTTATTACTTAATTAGTTTTTTCCCCGTGTTGGTTACACAGATCATCTGCCTATCTATCAGAGTTGTTTTAATAAATTACTAATGAGATAACTGGAGGTAGAGTGCTTTGCTGCAACTTTCAAGGATCTATCGCCTTACATATTCCTGGGACTATTATGACTCCGGCCCGGTATCCTTGCTACTTACGAGCTGCTAGGCATGTAAATAGTCTATTCCTTACAGAGAACCTGAACCAATACGAGAAAACAACAGGTAAGTGGACTAGGCTTAATTTCCATAGTAAATAGTTATTATGGTAGTCAGCAAAAATATCAAAGGTCTGTACAGTAGTACTATTTAAATTATGTGCTTCAGCTTTACACTTTTTACAATTTTTACTTTCATTTTTAAATTGGCTGACCTAATCTAACTATAAGCGAAATGGTTAATTATGTGTAATAAAAATTCTATATAGATGTCTTTAAAATACATTCGGATTTCCGAAGCTTAACGAATATAGCCGAAGCGCATAATTTAAATAGTACAACTGTACCTCGTAGTGAAATAATTACAACGGCTAGAATTCTGAGAAATGCCAGGTAGGCAAGGCAGGAGACATTTCCTAGTTGATTAAAGTTGTAATAAAAAATCTACACAAATTGATCTAACCCCAAAGTAAGCAAATTATAGGGTTGTGCTATTGGTGTTAGATAATTATACTAATACATAGAAATGCTTGAATAGATACCAGAATAAATAAACACCCAGATTCGGAAATACGACATCAAAATGTTCATCACAAAAATGTAGGCCGCTGTCGCAAATCGAACCCGAGCCTTGCGGTAGGTGGATGGTGTTAGTCGTATACACTAACCCCTCGACCAACGAGGCAGTCAAAATGAATACTTAATTAAACGAAATTGCATGAGATATCCCGGAAGTAAGATTGCACGAGATTAGAACGATTCTCCAGCGACATAACAGTAATAAGGTGACGAGGTGGAGAAAACCACGAGCAAGCTTTCGAAATCGAGTTGACAGCTGTATTTTTACATACATATACATAAACATATTTTCACGCCAAGTCCCTTACGAGGTAGGCAGAGAGTGTGGAGTGCCAAATCTCACGATTCTTGCAGACCTGCCAGGCTTTCTCCATATTTATTACTCCACATTATTAAGTTAGTAATTTTGGTTCTTAGAAAGTGTCTTCATTAGTACTATTGTTACTTAAGTAAAGCTAATTACACTATAAATAAATAAGCTATTTATAATAAAATGCTTATACCAACTTTTGGCTACCTTTATCCGAAATAAAATAAAAGTCCTTATTTTCTTTCGGATTCTTTATTAGGACTATTATATAAGTCTACCGGCTAGCAATACATCCGGGCAGGTATCCACCGCCTTCTTATCTATTTGTGCCGCCATGATTATACCTAGTATTTAACTCTATCCTATCCGGAGGGACATCCGAAGTCTTACACACAACTGTATCACATACTAGCAACCGGGCCACAGGTTAGCACTGCATCTAGAACATCCATAATGTACATCAGTTACTACAGTTGTCTCGTACCAACAGGAGAGCCGTGTGTATCTTAGCTCTCTTTCGTTCCGTCCCTACAGGAAACCGATGAGAGATCGTGCTAAAAAGTATTATAAATTATCTTCACGCCCATATCCCCGAAGAGGTAGGCAGAGGTAGACAACCAAGGCACCCACGACTAACCGAAGACACTAAGTCCCACAATGTGATAGGTGGCAAGCCTATCGCCAAGCGGGCACATTTCCAATCCCGACCAACATTTTTTTTTGGATTCGAACACGGGACTTCATGCAGTCAAGTCCAACACCCGGACCACTAGACCACAGAGGCGATTATATTTTTAATAAAGACTCTTCCTTTCTCAAGAGCAGACCCATTTCTGTGCAAAAATACATGTAGATTTATGTACAAATGGAACAAACATATAAACCTACACAAATTCAAATTTGTGACATCGTTCATGTTTCATTATTATGATCTAACTTCAATATATGTACGGCATATTGATCGTACCAAGGTACCTTTTTTTATGATAATGGAAGACAAACAAGCAGACGGATGGTCCTGATGGTAAGTTGGTGAAAATAGGTAAAGCCTATAGATACGGTAACTATAAGATTTTTAAAGTATTAGACCCAAAACTATAGACTAACTATGTTCACTTGTCTATGGGTAAAGCCCGGTAAAGTTGTAAAAACCGCGAGATTGGTTTTGATTAAAATTATGCTAACTCGACTAAAAAGATGGTCAAGCATGTTTCACTAAAATTATGCCATACCGTCCGCTCCATCCCAACTCTTTGTCACACCAACAACAAAGGATACAAAATGGAAACTAAATTCAGAGTTATCAATGGCTTTCAATATATAATTGCTGTAAGCCAAAACTTTTCTCGTTAAAAGTTTTGCTGAAAGATTTTATTTTAGTACTTTTCTAACTAGGAAATGATTGATCACAACCTTTTCCTCGAGAAATGTGGATACATTTTACTCGTAATTTACTATTATATAGAGAGATAAATAGCAGTCGAGTATAAATTTATCTCCACGACAAATTTCTTAAAATCTTAAGAGCTGTGTCTCCTTATTTACTCTTGTGTTCTTTTATACCCAAAGATAGCGAGGTTTTCCTGATGGTAAGAGTAACCAGTGAGAAAGAGAGAATGTGTGTGTCTGTGTGAGAGTGAGAGAGATAACGTTAAATATTTATTTCATAAAATATCTTACAGGATATTCTGTAACATTCGTTTCGTTTGTATCTGTTCGATTGCGAGTCACAGAAAAGTAATCGACTTTTAGTGCTTTAGTTACATAAATGGTCCAACAACAAATTTAACTAATTTTGTATAAAATCAGTTAGAAATCGCCTCAATACAATTTGCAATGAATGGCTAATATTTTCTCTTCCGTATGCTTCCGCTATGTTTAGTTTATAAATGTATTATGAGGCAAACGAGCATACGGATTTTCCAAAGATTGTTTTATGATAATGCTAGGCATACAAGCAGACGGATTTCCTGGTGGTAAGAAATTCACGCCACCTAGAGACACGAAAAGTGGTAATGGTGCGTTGCCAACCTAACTAAGTACCTAAGTTTACCGGCTACCATACCCTCCGAACCGGAACACGCCAACGGCCAGCATTGGACGTTACGGCGGCAGGAATAGGTAAGGCGGTGGTACTAATCCGGACAAATCGTTACGAAACTCTACCACCCAGTAGGATGTCACGGTGTTAGTGACGGTAAGCTCGCCTTTTACGAGCTGCCTGGCAGGAAGGCAGATAGTCTATTTTGCAAAAGGAGCCCGGACCAACACGGGAAAATGAGACTGTACGTTGCCTACAGTCCGAAGCGAATCTGAGTACATGGTGTCAGCCTCTTGCGAAAAATCCACCAACGGTGGTTGTGTTTAGGAGACTGTTAATTGTTAATACGATGGAACCAATCCCAATGCGTTCTTTGCAAGACTGCCACCTACGGAATTTTATAAGATTTAATAGTACTAATCTACAATGTACTTGTAGCAATAGTAATAGGCTAATGTGTTATGTGCACCTAAGGGAGACGTCTGTGGGCTAGTGGTTCATTATTAGCTTAGGTTACATGAGGTCTCTGGTTCGATTCCCGGGTTGAACAACTCATAATGTACCTTTTTCAATTCTCTAATAAAAATGTATAGTAATGTATAGTAGGTAGTTTTTCAAATTACATAAATTGTCTCCTTCACCCTAAGGTTGTCTAGCAGAGATCGCTCTGAAGCGAGCGATAAGTGAAAGAGTGTATTATTTTGTTAATTTTGGTGCATAATAAAGTGTATTCATTCATCTATTCATAGGTTGGCGATAGGTGTGCCATCAATATTAATGTGACATAAAGATTGTAAGTACTTTCTGTAGTAGAAATACCAGCGGAGACGCATTAAATCATTCCTCAGTCATTATTAGACAAAGCTTCATAATTTAAAGAATCAATCCCTTTACGATTTAATTCCTGTAATTACCAAATCTGACCCTGAAATCTGGAAACATTTAAAATAATTTGAACTAGGAAATACTATTGAGTATTGGCTAACCTATGATGTAACTTATGATGCAAATAATACTATTGAGTATTGGCTAACCTATGATGTACTGGCTTACCTAATCCTTTTCACCCCTCATGTGGATGAAGAACGTATTAATCAGTGCATCAGCTTAGAAGCAAATAATTAAAATTACCCCACAACTGAAAAAAACACTGAATTGTTTATATAGCATAATGTTTTCCTCAACATTTCCGTTTTTTCCAAAGCTAATTATTCATTATCGAAACAAAGAAATATTTTAGTGCGCAAAAGATTTCGGAAGATAAATTGGACATATTTGTGACCTAGTTCTTTGATGACAATTTACGTCGTACTTTGGCCTAGGCCCAAATGTTCAAGACAACAAAATGCTTACAAGCAATAGCATCCTATGATTTATTTGCGTATCAGTAATAACATCAACCCTGTTTTTATATTAAACAATAAAACTACCACTGTTTAAGGAATAAAAGGGGTTTCTGTTTATAACTAGGTATTGATCTTTGAAGGTTCCACTATCCAGAATAGATGAGCGTAGGGACAGGTGTGCAATGACCTACATGTAGGTCTGTATTTTATTATACCCAGGCAAATTATATTTGAAAAAACTTTGAGTTGTCGTTATTATCAATGTACTTTAATAACAGTTTTGTATATTATACATAAGACATTCTTTTTTAATAGGTACATAGCTGAGTATATTTTATGTTACAATTAATAATTTTAAAACACAAAAAAACTCAATTACAAATAGGCGGTCTTAAAAAAGTTACAATTTATATATTTTTTTTCAAAAAAAACGTTACTCTAAAATAATTTAATTCGTTAAATTCAAAATTAATAAGGATGTTAAAGTTTACCTTTGCCGCTCCCACCGCAGTATCGATTCCTTCGTACCACCAGCGCGGTTCCACCGGGCACTGGCGCTACCACTCTATCAAGCCAAGTAAAGCAAAATAAATTAACACACACTTTACGTTCTCACTATTAGCACGCGTCCGGCGAATTTGACATCTCACTGTTCGACACCGATAACTTATCAAAAACTTTAAGACATAAAAAATAAAAAAGCATAAGCGAAAATATTAAGATTTAGTGTATTTTATGATGTTAGATTCGAAGTAGGTGCAACGCGGGAAAGTTTTATATTGTTTTTCGCTCGTTCATACCGCCGACGCACAGTCCACGGAGCGAAAGTTTTCAGCGTACAGTCTGAAGACGAGTGTGCTTTTGTTACGCAACTCACTGCGGCGCCAGTCCGCCAGGGGGCAGCGCGCTGCCAGTGGCGCAGTGGCGAGCATGCGCACTGCCGACTCCGCGACACCTCACGATTCTTTGTTCGTTCTTTTTCAGCTATTTACGTACACAATATAACCGAGTTGTGAATAACATTTGTTACAAAATATAATAAAATCAATACTTTTTTATGCTTTATGAATTAATATCAAAGTCAATGACAATTTCTACAAAACCCTCGACTGAATCTTTCGTTGTAAATTACCCAGAAGGTCCAGACTTTTTACGACTACCCAGTTGCCTTCTAACAATTGACGATCGACTTACACAACTTACAGAGAAATTAAATATTAAATCATGTTAATCAAATCAAATGTGCGTGAGTTTAGGCTTTTATTTCTAAGATTTATATTTAATGCCGTAAACACACTAGAAAAGTACCTACGAATCAATTTTATGATGTTTAGACTGACTGACCTTTCATCATAGGTACTTACACTATTGTTAACGTAAATGTTATAAGAACTACAAAGATTTAAGGTTAGGGAGAGAGCATTTTTATAGATATGACAGCGAAGAAGCAGACGGCTCTCTTGATAGCAAGACACAACTGTGGCTTAAAAACAGCAAAAATAGTAACATTAAATTAGGTACTTGCGATTATCCTTAACTAAAAATAATATTTTTCTCTACGACGTGACACTACAAAGTTAAAATTAGAAAAATCACAACTCAAAACGAACATCGTGTTAATTAAAATGTTTTTGATAAGTTAGGTATGTCCCTTCAAGATAAATTAAATTTCAAATAAATTACTAACGCCCATGTTTCAACAAATACTGAAAAACAAATACCTATGCACCTGACTCTAATTATTGGAATAAATTATTCCAAAAGCACTTGCTTTTGAAAAAAAAAAACATATATAACATACAAAATAGATTCATTGAACCTAATTAGAATGTACGTAGGAAATGACATTTTACCAGAAATTCATAAATCTTTACTTATACAGAAACTTTTTACGTTATAAAAAACATGACATAAACACATTTAGGTACATACCTACCACATACGAAAACGAAACGCGAATTTCGCATGTTACATATTTGGCTGGTAAAAAACCATACGGGGAATGAACTTAGAGACGTTTCATATTCTGACTGTGGATGTAGGACGATTATAAGGCCAACTACGTCAGTTTATTCGGCCTACTAAACGGCAGACGCAAGCACTGTCTTTATGACGATATAAAGCATAAAAATTCTTTTAAATGTTGTAAGTAGGTAATTATACTATTAATATTTTATGATTTGTTACTAGGTATCTAGAATTCGCCGCCTCATGCATCCATTCATTACTTTCATGAAATGCATTATATGCGGGACATTCAATCGCAGCCAATATTCAAGATGACTGGAGCATTTTAATAAGTAATCAAATAATATAAGAAGTAGTTATAATAACTAAAAGTATCTTCACGCCCATATCCCCAAAGAGGTAGGCAGAGGTAACCAAGGCATTATAATAACTAGTGTTTTTTATTAGTTATGGTCGAAATTTGACCACTCGATGCACTTCTCCTACACATAAACTATAAGTGTGCCAAATTTCATACTTCTCCGTCAGTGCAATTTTCGTAAAAAAGGGCCCAAAGTTTTTGCTTCACGTATTAATATAAAAATTGTGGTGAGTAATAAGTTTTCACACTGAACGCGGCATAACCTATAATTTTTAAAGCATTCACTCGAACAGAGAAAAGCTCGCAATTTTGTATCTTGACTATAATTCGTGTACAACAAATAATGCAATAACAATAATTAGGGCCATGTGTACTGTTGTTTCGGAATTCCATAATTTTATCTAAAATCACAACTGGAGAGATAAAATTTTCTCTCTTATTACGATATCTGTGGCAGTTACCTAGAGACCATAGTTACCTACTTTATTTGGAATGACTAACGTGTTGCCAACCTCGCGGTTTTTCTACTTCACCGGGCTTTGCGGGTCGACCAGAGTGCTCAGCCCAAGACATCATTATTTAGATTAATTGGATTGTTCCCTACAACGCCCTAGCAACAAGTCTCCCGGGAGACAGTACCTCCATTTGGTGCTGCGTTCTGATTACTGGGTGGACTTGATGTAGTAGTGGCTCGTCGTTTGACGTTACGCGTCGAGACCGGCGGCGACACAGTATAGTGTGTTTTGAGAGTTTGTGTTTGTGTCGGGAGGGAGGCTTGCGTTTGCCGCAGTAGGACGTGACGGAATCTTCTAAATTTGGTGGGCACGTTTGCGGCCGCTGTGTAGTCACAGACGGATGCTAACAGCGGGTTCAGGTAGGTATAAAACAAAGTCGTTTTCCTCTGTCTGTTCCTATATAAGTATGCTTAGATCTTTCAGATTTTAATGCGGTTTTTTTAATAGCAAGTACCTTTCAAGAGTATGGTTTATACGTAGGTGTGTAGTAGAAGTTTGTCTACCTGTTCGAAGCTGGGATGGGCTACTAGTTATTTGTAAAACAAGTCGGGTTTGTTACACTTATAAGTCGTGAATTGCAGACCAATTTTAAATATACATTTTTTAAATTAAAATATGTCCTGGCACGTTAGAAGCTAACTCAAAGTTAATTAAGTACTTAACTGAGAAACATGCAAGCGGTCATTAGGTAGGTTTATGTAAAACCAAAAATTAAAGCGCAGTAAAACTGAAAAAAAAAACGGGTTGTACTCCGGGAGTGCCGTCAGAAGAGAAAACTGGAATATTAACGTAGTGCATTTTTGATATTTTGGAATGGTTAGGGAATAATTTTGAACGAATTGCTTTAATTATCATTATGAAAGTACTATAATTTATGCACAAATATTGTTTTCATATCAATAACCTGCGTTTGTCTTGACAAAATCTCGCTAAAGTAAGGCCACGTGACGGCTAGGAGCGTCGTCATATTATCTGTACAACGAACATTGCTCGTCTACACATAAAACTTATTTTCTAGAAGGAACAAATAGAGCAATGTCTGTTGATATTATACATATCTATCATTTTATCTTGTGAGAATGTAATAGTAGTTATGTTGCGACGTATTATCCATTGCGAATCCTATACTCTTCGGAAATATCTAAGCAATACAAAAACAGCAATGAATCAACGTTTTATTTTAGATCTCGCATGCGCCCTACGCCGTCTTACGTTTTGACGATCTGATGCGAGTTTAGAAGTTTTTATTCGAGTTTTGGCGCCATCGTGAATGAAGATGGTCGTAATTTTTTCATAGTTATTGAATTTCGTGTTTATATTGGGTGAAATTAGTTAATTTAGGTGGGAATTAGATTAATTTTGTTCAGTGAAAGTGCACAAATGAAGTAATCATGAAGAAATTGGTGTATCGTCTAATTCCTCGCTGCCGCCAAATCACAATAGACGAGCTTGAGTAACGAAGCCACCGTTTTACTTAAGACCCAGACATGACTTACTGACGACTTATGACTGATGACTAATTATAATTGATTAAAATTGATTTAAAGTTTGATGCAAATTTTTACTTGACTAATGGCAAAATACTAACGTGAAGGCCAATACCTAAAGAAAGAAAGAAGAAGTTTTTATCCATTCCGAAAAAAGTGCCCAACGCCGCTAAAGAAGTTTTGACTTCAAAAATTTACTTCGATTTCAATGCTATCTACCTCTTCTAAGTAAGTATATCATCATACCGTTATCAAGTCCAGATTTGGTGGCAAATTGATTCCAACCTTGATAGTATAAATCAAATTGGTATAGAAATGACGGGGAATCGGATATCTTCCTTCCTAACAGGCAGTTCATAAAAGGCGAGCATAGACTTACCGTGACAATTGACTAGGTGGTAGCGTTTTACAGCGATTCGCCCGGATTGATACCATAGCCCATTCCTGACGCCATAACGTCAGTGCTTGCCGTTGACATGTTGACGGTTCAGAGGTGAGATAGGCTGTAAACTTACTTTTGTTTGAGAACTAACATCCCGATCTTAGGTTGGCAACGCACCATTACCACACTTTGCTGTTTTTAGGCTGCGTGCATTTCTTACCATCAGGAAATCCATCTGCTTGTTTACCTTATAATTTCGTAAAAAAAATCTTATCTAAAGAAATCAACTTCCGGTGTGCTGTCAGAAGTTACATAAAACTTGAAATTTTACGATGTGAATTTTTGATATTTTAAATGGTTAGGGAATAATTTTGCACGACTTGCTTTAATAATTAGTGTAAAAGCACTATAATTTGTGTAGTAAAATACAATATTCATTTGATTGATTTCGTCCGAGATAAAATCTAAGCACCGCGTGGGATCTTTAGGCTACCTCACAGCGAGGCGGCAGGCAGAGCCGGCGGGCGAAACGAAAACCACAGTACGAAATGCGGCGGCTACATGCAGTGGTTGTACTCTCCCTCCGTCTTAAGAATTTTGGAGCAGGCCACTTGCCCTGACTTTAGTTTAAAAAAAATTTACTAATTGCAAAAAGTGCACAACGTAGCTAAAGAAGTTTTCACTTAAAAAAATGTAGGAGACACCATATGTTCCCCTTTTTTGGTCCGGGCTCCCCCGTCCCATCTGACTAGGTAATAGAGTTTCGCAGCGACTCACCCGGATTGGTACCACCGCCTTACCTATTCCTGCCGCCATAGCGTCATGACGTGTTCCGGTTCGGAGGGTAAGGTAGCCGGTAAACTTTCTTTTGCTCGAGGCCTAACATCCCGGCCTCTGGTTGGGAACGCACCATTACCACCTTTGATGTCTCTAGGCGGCGACAATTTCTTAGCATCAGGAAATCCGTCTGCTT
>NJDC01000685.1:226718-240870 GCA_002245475.1 Calephelis virginiensis | reverse complement strand
CTGATTCATTGTTGCTTGCATTCTTAACTTTATATTTCATCTTCTGGTCTTTTTCGGGTCTCATCAGTGTCGTCGTAGTTCGCATCGGGTATGTAATCAGGGTCTTCAAAGCAAATCCTATTCTGATCAACGGAGTTCAAAATATCAGCACTGGCTTCAATCTGATCTTCATTAATTGATGTATGCGGTTGATTTTTAGCAATACAAGCTTAAATATAGCCTAATGATGGCTTTTTTATTCATAGTATCTGTATTTTTTATATATTTTTAAGAGGAGGCAAACGAGCATGTGGGTCACCTGATGGAAAGTGATTACCGCCGCCTACAGACATCCGCAAAACCAAGAGTTTCACAGATGCGTTGCCGACTTTTACGGAATGAGTAGCTCATTTCTTTAAGGTGTCCAAGTCTTATTCGTTTGGAAATACCGCCCTCGGTAACTGATTCCACATAGGTGTTGTGCGATACAACTTATACGGAATCGCACAGTAGTAGATCACCACGCATCAATATGATGGGCATGATACTTTAAACTCCGACGCAATGTCCGAAGATGAAACTCAGTGGCAGGAATCGAACCAAACAAGTCCTTAGAGCATTCACCGTGTTAGATGGTGACCAACATCTCTACGCAACGCTAAATAATCATTGCCGATTGGTAATTGCCCGGTCATTGAGAATTTGAGATGTTGGATGCGGTCAAAAGGATCCTTCCTTTAGGTACTGGGGAGCCCCTGCCCAGAGTTGCGAACAGTACTCCATGTATAAGTTTTGCAACGACACCGGTGTTACAAACATTTTCTCCGTTGCAATAAATCTCCATTTGGTTGTCCTCATTTTCACTTTGCTTTCGTTCACACATTTTAGTTTCTTTTCATTAATTGAAATAATATAATGTCAATTGAATCTAAAGAGCTGTTGGAGTTTATGTCAACATCTCTAGCCTCTAATGCAATATTTACATTACATAATATATGATCCTCTTAATTATTATCTAATTGAATTCGAAATAGCACAATTAGAACGTTCGTTGAATTCATTTCGAATCCAAAAATAACGCGTATTGTTTACTGTACAGAGGGTAGTAGAGCTACTTCTACCCTCCATAGTGTACGTACCGCGCTTGCGCACTTTCTTATATTCGGCGTCCCGTCAGACACCACGGCAATGTTCTTTATTATTACACTGTAACTTATCTCGGAACTCTGTGTCACTCACTTCCACACGTGTTGAAATTTAAATCTTTAAAATTTGGCAACCTATATTAGGACCGAATTTTTTGCAGGCAACCCTGTATCAATGTGTTCGCAATAAAACGCTTACGTTGATATAAAATTTATTCTATTATCCGATCAGTGAAAGTAACTGATATCGACATACCCGTTTATACCCGGCAACCCAGTAGATTGTCCAGGTAAATAATAGGTAACGCAACGTTTGCACATTCTACATGTTTTATATTGTACGTCCGATTAATATTTTCTTTTTATCATGATGTTGCAACATTTCATGAAAAAACATTTTTTAAAAAATAATTAAAAATATTCTGTCCAGGATTTTTTTGCCAACCCATTTTTAATATATTCTGTGATATACCTACTACATTTATTATAAAATACATTTTATTCTATTATCAGCTCGGTGAAGGTCGACTTAGGTTCGGATCTTCTACTACTAAATCAATGAAATAATCCCTTTTTTAGTATGTCAGAGTAACAATGGCAAGTATTTTAATAATTATTTTAAGTTTTATGAGCATTTTGTTTCTTGCGGCATTTAGTAACACTGCGTTATGCATCTTATTTAACACGACAAAAGAGGTCGCTACTGTGAACGTTGACTGTGTTGTGGAGCTTGACGGTGTATTGACGAATATTGTAAACGTGATTTGTCAGTTGTTTTATGATAGAAATACCTATGTTTCTTCTATATTTATTTCCTTCATGTGACTTAAAGCTCTTTTGTTAAATGTTAATTATGTAAGGTATTATCAGAATACATCAAAATCTCCGAGAGCAACTTTTGTGGGTTAACACATTATTGCTTATCAGCGTCCAACTGTGAGTAGTAGTATGAGTAAAGGGGAACCGGCAACTATGCCACGAAAGACAAATAAGGGGGACCTAGGAAAAATGGTGGCGACCCTACACACTTGAACTTAAGTACTTACGTAACTTTCTACTAACCCCCCTACATATCAAAAAAATATAAAATTGCGTCCTGTGATAAACGCAAGGTAAGGCCCTGTACCTGTAACATTTCGATGGCCTCTTGAGATTTTTTTATATATTTTTTTTTGTGTCCTGTCACACGTCTTCGTAATTACAGCAACGTATCAATTTATAGGCAGTCCACGTGGTACACAAGAGGCCACCATATCATTGTACTATATTCCAAGAAATCCTGTCTAAACGCTGTATTTTGTCTTAGGAAATAAATACGACCCACGGAACTACAACAGACGTTATCAAGCATTCACGAGTCACTGGAGCAGTATCACTGCAAATTCTCGTCTCAGAAAAATATACTTACTGACAAAATACTAGATTTATTAGGACTAGTGGTTGCCCATTGGTCGAAATTCGACCATTTTAATATCTTGTTGATAAGAACGCCATCTTCATTTCTTAAGACCAACTACTTTGTTTCCTGAATAGTTAGTGCGCCATCTGTGATCTTTTATCGTCAACATCAATATATTTGTTTGCGTGTGTCAAATGCATGGTAGTGTGGGGAATGTATTATTAATTGATTTAATGTACTTTACAAAGCATTATTATTGCAAAAATTTTAGCGTTCTGCACTTCTCCTACACATAAACTATAAGTGTGCCAAATTTTATGCTCCTGCGTCTGCGCAATTTTCGTAAAAAGAAGACCAAAGTTTTGGCATCACATATTAATATATAGATTTGTAACTCCCGCTTCAAAAACAATACAAGGTTGTGGTTTTTGGGATTGTAAATTTAAAAGACAATAATTATTTACACACTTTATTGAAATAACATAATGAAAAACAAACATTATATTGAAACTAACCTCAATGACAGTATACTGTTACCGTAAGTACAACATTTATATTTAACATTAATCAATTCAATTCACAAAACGATTAGATATGTTGACAATTACATTGATATTTGTAAGATATGATCATAATTACGACGAGTGAAATCTAATTGTTAAAAAAACTTAAATCTATGTATGGCATTTTTTGGGTTGCACTACTGAAAAAATATATCATGCATTTTGATAACATTTTAGTAGGCTCCGTCCTCGCAATTTCTGCAAAAACTTTCACGTTGTTTTTAAGTTTGAAATTTAAGATCAAAACATTAGATTATAGAGAAATTTTAAAAGTAAAATTCTTGTACATTTCACCATTCTCAGTACACTTAATTGTGTAATAATATTGTAACAGACGTTTGAGCTCATAATATCAAACTACAAGACAATAGAAAATGAGGTAATAGCACAAAACCCATCAAAAAATTATTATCTTCAGCTGTTCTCCGATTTTTCATTAACTAAAATCTGTTTCAAGCTCATTCTACTTTAAATACACGAAGTTAAAATTTTGAAACTCAATTCAGAACGCAAAGAATTTATAATTAAGAGCTCGCACATCCTATAAATTATATCATTAGACCGAGCATACCAGATTTTATTAGGACAAATTAATATTTGTATACATTAAGTTGTACATTTATACTGGTGTCTTAGACAGAGCCTACACAATTAAAAACGAAAAAACATGCTTAAACTTGAACACCAGTAAATATATCTATACTTTTCAAAATGCCTGAAGGGCTTCTTTTGTAAAGAAGGAAATATTAATAAAACATGTCAAAAATTAAATGCTCAAAAATTGCAGCAGCGACTGATTGTTTTTTTTTGTTTTGATGATCTTATAAAGTACTCAGTCAATAAGTTTATTTCTAATACTAAATGAAATCTCAAGCAACAAAATTTCCATAGCATTGATACATGCCTTTGTGTATGAAGCTATGATATACAGTTAGGTAGAAACTATAAAAAGTTAAGTTAAGTAAAATTCGAATACCTTATTTTAGAAATAATATGTAGCGACTATAACTAGGTATCGACAAACTGGAGGAAAAAATATTTATTGATTGGCTACGATTTACCCTGATTACTAAATTGAAACATTATCATTAAGAGTTTTGTTCGACAATTCTTCAGAGAGAATTCAATAAATATTATACAATGAACTGCCTAGCCCTTTGAAGACATCTTTTTTACAAAATGTTTGTAAAGGTATACAATAGGGTAAACTAATCAACTGTTTTTGATATGATTTCTAAAGCTTTTGAAAGTTTTACTAAAAACGTTTATGAATAAACTTGAAATTGTGCAGTTCGCATAAATCTCTTTACATTAGAAGGAACAAGGAAATAATATAACCGCTCCTGGAACGACCTTGGTAATTTTATCCAAAAGTTTATATTTCATACATAAAATTGATAGCAAATGTGTATGAAATATATTTATTTGAGTACATTTTACAAAATTTGCCTAAATTTTACAAATACTGCAAGAATTTTTAAAGTATTTGTAGGTAAGTTTAACATTGATTACCAATTATTTATAAATAGAAAAAAAAATGAATTAAATAATTTTGCAATGTAACATAAAATTTATAATTCATATGAGTTAGCTAATTAATAGATCCTACATTCCTTGTTCCACCTAAGATATTGTTAAATACTTCTTAGCGGGAAAGAAGATAATATTGAGTTTTGTATATCCATAACAAAGTACACAACCCTTTCTTACCCAAATGTCTCCAACCTGTATGTGGATGTAAATGTATTACGAAGATAGCAAAATATTTATCTTAATATAGCAACTATTCTCAATGTAAATATCCCATAGTCAATATAGAATAGAAGCTTCATTATAAAATACTCTCAGTAACGCCGATTCTTCCATATCTCTTCGTTTATAGGTAGTAGCCTCAAAATGTAAAAGGGATTCCCAAAAGGTGCAGTAACAATTAAAATTCAGGTGCTAACACGAAATTTCTAGACAATTTACTATTACATTTAGTAAATATTAGCTAAAATTGAATTTAATTACACTATTATACAGCGCAGTTCGACCCTGTCAATAAAGGCTAACATACAGTGAAATAAGAAAAAAGCGTTGAAACTACTAAATATAGTATTATAGATAACCAGTTCGCTTAAAAAAATAATATTAAACACCATATTATAGTAATAGGTATATGAAATACAATAACAAATCGGCGCCGTATTTTTAATTGTAACTATTGGTTACAAATGATTGTACGAATCTACTACTAATTTTTTAATCTATGTCTTTTACATAATATAACTAATTAATTAAAAAACAAATTGCTTAATATGAAATAAAAATATTACAATCAATTCTAGCATATAAGATAAACATTTATATAATTGAGCAAATAAAAATAACAGTAACAATAATACCTACGTAAATACGATTATAATATTTATATTTTATAAGTTTAATTATTGCAAAATTATATACGAACGTAATACACGTAGCGTGATTACTATTCTCTAAGTTTATTGTACTAAATGTAACATAACCCAACAACACCAATAAACTAACATTTTATATTCAGAAAGTATTTGCGTTACAATTGCCGATAAACGTATGCATTTTACCAACATGTCGCATCTACACACGAATTTCATTTCACGTGTGGTAAACATGGGAAGACGTAAAGGGAGCTAGCAACACTAAAGCTGTTCTAATTTATGTAAAAATAGCTTTACACACTTTTAGGTTATTTCGGTACACGACCCAATGCACCAAGCATTTTGGTCCCTTATTGGGCGCATACATCAATTGCTGAGCATTGCTAAAAGCATGTAGTTATTTTTATTTCTTATACTCTTCTTGTAAGCTCTAAACGTAGGCAACAACTTTTTTTTACTTTACTAACTCCGACGTGCATTTAAATAGATAAACGTCTAATTATACGCATTTTGTACTAACACGACCTATTCATTACTCACAACATATGAAGCGTCTTCAAAGCTTTTAGTAAGTTTTAGCACAGCTTTAGTTTATTTTTCGAACAGACAAAAGCACATTATTTAAATTTAAAGTTTGTACTCGTCAAAACGACTAATTTTGTGCTATTGCCTCTTCTTTTATAGAAGGCTTAACACACCTGTAAGATTAGTAAACTGCCTTTGCGTCTTCACCTCACAAATGCGATTTTCGCTGCGATGCTACCTACTTAAGCGTGCGCTATTTTCCTATCTTTACATTCCAGTTTTGTTTTCACACATTTACAGCTTTTTACTGACGTAGCATTGCGCACAAAAGTGCTTTCCATGCACTAATCACAGCTATAAATTTCCTCTCTCTAGTAACATTTTGTCACACATTTATATCTATAGATTAAATTCTATTATGTATATACCTGTGTGGTACTTAACTGTAAAAAGCTCTATACATTGTCTTATTTAAAAATTTATTTCATAAATAATTGATTTTATCATTTTTATTGCTAGTTATTCGAGTGAAATACTTAACCATGAGAGCACAAAGTTAAACAATTGACACATCACAAACAAAACCCAAATACACGTGGACCCAACTTTAAATGGGTAAAAATATAATTTCATAAATTTTGACTAGAATGGTGAAAATAATATTTTATCTTTCTAAAAATCAGACCAATTTGACTAGCACTAAACGATGTCAATAAATAAATAAACTTGTTACTTTTAAACGTCGTCGTCGAATAGATTCATATAATTAGTTACTTTGGCACAAATATGTACGATCAAAATTTTAATAACGAAATATAGAAGGGGAAGACTTCAAGGTTATATGGATATGTCTAAGGACTAACATGTCTACTTATTAGAAATCTTAACGCTAAGGTGCAAAATGAGTAAGTAGTGGATTAAATAACTCACGTGTTCGAAATATATTTTGGCACTAACAATTGTTTTCATGTCTTTTTCAAAAAAGTAGAAATTTTAATGAAAAGCATCAGAATGCTGGTCCTATAATTATCTTAAACTACAAGAATATTCTAAACTTTTTTTTATTTTATTTTTAAATGTCACTTATAGTAGAATCTAAAAATCTTCTAATTACAATGAGCAGTTTGGAGAGGGTGATAAAACAAAGAAAATAAACATTCTTAAATTCTACTTTCAGAAATATTTCGCATAAATCGACAACATTATTAATGTTAAACAAATTTTAACAATCTTTGGTTTTTGATCCCTAGTCCAATATTCACACGGCTAAAAAAATTATAGCCGATCTCATAAAAATTTGATACAATGTTTGAGATCTTTTAAATGTAAAATAAAGTAATTCTGACTATCACATTCAGCAAAACTACTTTTATATCTAACGTCTTTTTAAGTAATCATAAAAGTGTACGGATATAATGTGAATTTTCACTCCGGGTGCCCTTTCTGTTAATGTAAGTTTGCTTAAAGGATTTGATCCCATCAGTTTCGTATAGCCTCATCGCGTTGGGCGACAAGACTAAAATCTCTTACTTGCTGGTAATGAAAAATTAGACTCACGAGTAGCCGTATGACTTGTGAAAGTGTTAACAAATCATCAACATGAATAAAACTTGTTTTAAAAGTTGAGCATCTTAGTCATTTTTCATATATTACCAACGTGTAAGAGTACTTACTTGTAATACCTAATTTTTCAGGTTATTACGAATATTGTTATTTACAAATATTGTCTTTAACCCTCTCACTCTGTTCGCTAATCTAACACTACGCTACGTCAGCGAATTTGAGGTCGATTGTAACGCACCTACATCTACTATACGCCGACGCTCGAATAAAAAAAAATATATTCCAATCCGTACCGATTCCAACAAAACTTAACTCAATAACAGATAATTTGACCGCTTAAATCCATAGTAAATTCGATCATCTTAGTTTCCTCCAAACATTCAAAACATACGTCCTCGAACAGTGAACGAAGACAAAATTACTCCTAATTATGTGCTCCGCGTACATACTAAAATCGTACACTGTTCACGAACTGACCAACCATAGCATCAGTCCTATCGATATACCTGCACCTACACTCCAAGCGTTCCTCTCGCCTGACGGGTAGCTCCAATCAATCAATTATTGGAGAATAAATATAAGAATATCTAAAATACTTATAAACTTGTAACAAATGTAAACATACATTCAGCTATTTGCCAATTTGCTTCCCCTTTTGTTTTTAAGATTTGGTCGCGTTTACTTGAAGAAGTAAAACGGAGCCAGACTTCCGCATTGCTGGTGCATGTAGTAAGTGCGGTCTGTGTTGTAGAACTTGTATGCAATGCTGGGATTCTGGCCGCGGAGCTCCATTCAATGGATCGGTGCCTTCACGATGTGGTTGGGCGCGATGTAGTGGTAGCCCGGCAGGGGCAGCCCCGCCGTCTCCATCGTGATCCTGGAAGCCCACAACACATCTCAAACGGACGTCCCAATCTACATCAAAGTACACTATTCAAAGGGAAATTGCGAATTTAACAAAACATAAACGTATGGTTATTAGCAATTGTTACGATGTAAGGTATGGATTGGAACAGTGGGGACACACCTTGGGTGCAAACTATACGTAACTTGTTTCATTACGGCTGGAAACTAGGACAAAAATTAAAATGTAAGGGAAAAAATCTTACCGGGATTTTGGATGATCCAGTGAGCTGTAGGATGTAGGTTCTCGGTGGAGCGTTCGTCTTATCAGGTATCACGGGAATATTTAGCGCCTAAGGAGGCAGGATAGACTTGGGTCTTGAGTAGGAAGCAATGTCATCATATTTTTAATAACAAATCAATACCTGTACTTAACAATACATTAAACATTATTAGGGAGAGGAAAAGAAAAGAGATTGTATTATTATGATTTTATTTAGAATGTACTTAAAACATTTTTTACTTAAGTTACTAGCGAGTAATACGATTCTGAAAAGATAAGAAAATGTCTATTATCTTAAAAATTAACATGATTTTATTACTTGTAAAATTATTTTCTAGGCTAACAACTGGATTCCACTTGTGAACTACATTATATTGTTAAAAACGTTCGAATTGGACCTCGATTTCATCTTCACACTAATGATACGCTGCATAGGCAAAACTAATTACTACTACTCTTACATTGGCATAAACTACACACTCCTGTTTATATGGACAAACTCAGTCCTAAAATATAATACGTAACACGTGGAGAACTGTAAATCATTGATATATTTGCAACAAGTCCAGATCAATTATTACATAGCATACAAGTTATACTATATTTTTTAACAACGTGTTATGTAAAAAAAAAACTGTGTATAACACACACTTTGGTACTTGGAATTATCTATTGTCATAAAATTTGAGAAATATGCGAAGGGAGCGTTCAAGTATTACGTAACGCAATTTGGGGGGAAAACTCTTGTAAAACTTTACGATGCGTTACAAGGGCAGGAGGCGGTCTTTTTTAGAACACGTTACGTAACATTGTTTTTTTGAATAAAAAATATGTTTATTTATTTAGTAAATATAAATTTTATTTGGTATTATTACCGCAAAGGCCATTGAAAGTATACCAAGGATAAAAACTAAAAATGTTCGCGACTTTGGGGTAAAAATGGTTACTTGAGTATTACGTAACGTTTAGAGAGGGGAAGGGGGGTTACAGAAAAGCGTTACGGGGCGTAACAAGGGGAGGAGGGGGAGGTTAAAAATCTTCAAATATTGCGTTACGTAATACTTGAAAACGCTCCCGAATACGGAAAGTGTATTTTACAGTAGCTCTTTGAAAATCTATTTTGAATCAGTGCCTAAACTAACTTGCACAATACTGTACGTAATATGATTGATCTGATCATCTCAGGTTTACAAAGAATGTACTAAATTTTTGTTTACTTTATTTAATGACATTTTTTATTTACAATTAGAATATGTTTATTTGGAAATGTTTACTTTATTTACAAACTTTATTTTAGATGATACGAGACAAAGACAAGATCCTAGATATTTTAGACGAGGCGAAATTTATATAAACATTATTAGTTTGTAGAAATACATTTTGACATTCATAAATTCGAATTGAAACATAATTAATATGTTCTTTGCAGACCCCAGACGCGGCAGATGTATTCTAAGTACCTAAACTCGTATTAGATAAATGTTTGGCGGTTCTCTGATTCTGTACCGTGTAGTCATTTTGACGGCGACTTCTGTACACAGGCATCAAATGAAGACGAAGAAACAGCAGTCAAAATCAGGCGAATAAAAGCTTTATTACTTGCTCTGTGCCCGCGATTTCGTTTGCATCTGTCTGCAGTAAACGCTAACCCGATTTAAATTAGCTAATCGTAATAGCCAGACAAGCTTTTGAATTTATAATATCGATATGGTTGGAATTTATTACAGTCTAAACATCTGCAAAATAACCAGTACATTTAAATTGTCTTTTGTAGGTTTTCAAGTTATTTTTTTTTTAATTTCAAGTTATTTGGGCACTTATAAGTGTTGTTTATGACTTGCAAAAACGTATCGGACAACTTGTAAAGCATGTATGTACAACAAAAAAAAAATTGAAATCGGGCGACACGTTAACGAATTATAGCCAAATTTAAATTTTAGCTTTTAACCTTTTTCCATGGGAACCCCAGTTGTGAACGGGATAAAATTTAGCCGATAAACTTGCTCGGAACATAAAGTATATTCCTGCCAAATTTCGTTACGATTGGTTCTGTAGTTTTGGTCCCGCGGCCACGATATAGACAGCCATACAGACAAAAATTCTAAAAAGTGCTAAAAATGTGTTTTGCTGCCCACTTTTAGTCGCCTGCACCTAATTTTTAAATATCTTCAACCCGATAACTTAATCTTCTACACCAGCCTTGCCAAAAGTGGGCGATAACGCCCCCTTGTAGGAGCTGGAAACCTAGAGGGGGCAGTATAAATCTTGAAAAAATATTTTTTTTAAACTCCAGGCGAAATAAATGTTATTGAGGTTACTGACAAGAAATAAACGAGGTGGGGGGCGCTACAAAATAAATAATTTTAAAAGAGGGTCTTACATGAAATAAGTTTGGGAACCTCTGTTTTAAACTTTGACAGTTTTGCTATACTTCTAATAGATTTAGCAAAAATTGTTTCGGTCATCAAGTTTATCGATGGGGTCAAGTGACTACCTCTTAATGTATCACAGAAGCCGTGTTAGGGTCATTTGCTATAAAACTAGTTGCTTCGAAACTATTTAGGTGCGTAAAAATGGATATTAACGACACATTCAAAAGGACACTCGGTACATATCTTAAACTCATTTCTTACGGTATTACTAAGTGAAAGAACTTGTTACTTATACTAAGGCAAACATTTCAAAACACGTGGGGGTATCTATGGCATACTATTAGTAGTCAAATAACTAGTTCATTTAAAAAATCTAAGAATACAATATCATTTCTTTTACAATTATTCAAGAGTCTATTTTACGAGCTATCATCCAACCAGTCTTCCATGAACAATACAATGTTCTTAATCATATTGCAATAATTATTTCTTGGTGGCGCAATTGTAACAAATGGTTATGAATAAAAAAAATTCTTGTACTATATAAATCCACATCACGAAAGACCTTTAGAGGTATTGAGATTTCGAGACATTTTTTTTATAGAAGAGGAGGCAAACGAGCAAGTGGGTCATCTGATGGAAAGTGATCACCTCCGCCCACGGACATCCGCTACACCAGGAGTATCACAAATCCGTATCGAGTATCGAGTATCCGAATTCAAAATATTGATATAAATAATTCTTGTCCACCAGTGATTGTTCTATGATAAATT
Source organism: Calephelis virginiensis (assembly GCA_002245475.1). Taxonomy (NCBI): domain Eukaryota; kingdom Metazoa; phylum Arthropoda; class Insecta; order Lepidoptera; family Riodinidae; genus Calephelis; species Calephelis virginiensis. The sequence goes on along the minus strand of NJDC01000685.1, from coordinate 229,023 downwards.
CTACTTTTGATTGAAAGTTGAAAATTAAAAATATATAGATACAATATGATAATAATATATAATCACGACCGATAACGATAAAAAAAGAGTTTTATATTTGCAACATGGAAGAATAGTTTAGAAGGTATTACTAGACACCCTGTTTTATTTAAAATCGATTTTACAAAATGCTTTTAACGCGAAGCTTTGCTTTTTATCTACAGCATCTTCAAGCTTCTACGTATTCACTACTATTGTCACGATCCCTAGTTATCGTTAATTTAAATTAAGCATATTATATTCCACAGAAAAAAATACGAATAAATATACTGATCCAAAGATATTTTGTCAAAATATGTATCATTACAAAAAGCGGTTCTATTTATTTTATATACAAATAAATCAAATTATTTATACATATAATTAGATATTTGTTATGCAGTTGAGCATGTTTATAAACAAAGTTTCTAATGTATTTAATAAAATGTAAAACATAAAAACGTTCTGAATTTGAGATAGTATATTAGAAAGAATGAGTTTCTTTACAGATATCAATGAATGAAGAAATAAAAAAAAGGAATATCAGTTGTATAAAATTAAACATGCTATCGACTGACATAAAAATATAAAATTTACACAAGTTTAAGATAGCAGAAACCTTAAATGTTAAGCCAACTACAATTTATTTATTTACGATATCTTTGGATGAAATCAGTCTGAGACAGTAGTCGACGTACACTTCAGCAGATTAATGTGACTATTTTTAAACTCGTAATAAGTAAAATCACATCTTACTTTTCATTTTAAAATTGTTCAAAACTAAATTTAAACCCAAAATATTTTTTTAAAGTGCAATCCAATACGCCAACGCTAATAGGATTTATTGATTCCAATCTTATTTTAGTTTAAAGTTTAACGACACTTAACTTTTAGACCTATATAGCTTTTTGGAAGTTTCGAGATTTTTAATATGGCAATAATGTTAACGACAATGTCTATTACTTTAATCTGTACGAATGTTTCCAACATTCCCAATATACTGTAAGTGTTCATTTCCGGGGATATTATTCATGGAAATAAGAAATATTTTATCATTATATAATATACTAGCTGCCTATTCCGGCTTCGCTCGGATGTTAATTTTTTTGATTATAAATTGAGATGAAAGCTATCCTATCTTTCAAGTTGGATCGAACTGCACATGGTGTGCGAATTAAGTGGTTTAGGAGTCCATTGATGACAAACATTGTGACACGAGATTTATATATATTAGATTAAATTAAGATAAACACGTAATTTTTTAAAGCTCAATGACATTGTTCCGAATTGTATATAAAGCTTGTTAGCTGTTTAGCAAACACGGAATTCAAGCAACCTAACTATACAATCGAAACTTCCAAAAATATTGAAATATATAAAAATGTTTTACCAAATTTTTGCCATTGTCCCAGAATATAAATAAAATATTTTGATTTAAAAATCATCATTAATTATGATTACCCTACATAGCAACACAAGCGAAGTGTTGAAAAACCCTAGCTCGCTTTGATGCATTCCGTTTCCTTAAAATTTAAGAGAACAACAATTATTCAGTATATGATGCATATACATTTTTAGAAATAAAATTTACGTGCAGTAGTGCAGTAAAACAACACTCGAATTATTGTAAATGCCACGAAAATGATTATTGTTCTCTACCACCTTCTCAATCGCAATTCATACTTCATCGAGATTGGCGTTCAGGTTCGAAACCCACGAGTAATCGTTGATCACTTGACCAATCGTGTTACAGGTGTTTGCCAATTGAGCAAGTAAATATGCATTACACCCGATTGTCGCGTCAGTGCGATTTGCCAGTAGTGTTAAGTGCTTTTCAGGATAGGAGTCCTCCTTTCTTTTCAATAGGCATGAGCTTCGATTTCTTTTGATATTATATAACAAATAAACCACTGCCTCATTTTAAGCGGCACGTTGCCAATTCGAAACATAACATATGAAGCCTCGTGCGAAGTTTTTTCTTCAACGATTCAAGCCGCTCCTCGAGGACTCCTTTCGTAAAAAGACCTATTAAATTTGCGCCGTCTAGTACGGATTGTATTTATTTCGTTCCTTTGATGATTTGGAGGGCGCATGTGAGTCGTCATCATTGCGCGATCCACGTTGAAATTTATTGTGGCCTCGGTGGACGCCGGTGGTCTGTACGGGGGCGGAGCCGCTCAAGAGGTCGGAGAGGCCGCCGAGGGCCGTCAACGAGTTAAGGGCACCGAGCGCGCCGCTCTTGCTGAGCAGCTGCGCCAAAGGGATGGCGGACGCTAGCGCTCCCCCC
>NJDC01000685.1:172618-205178 GCA_002245475.1 Calephelis virginiensis | reverse complement strand
CCACCGCAAGGCCCGGGTTAAATTTCTGACAGATTCAGGATTTACACGGTTTGGGTCATAAATAATATATGGGAAGGGTCTGGGTGTTTATTAAAACTTTTGCGTTATTTATATGAATTTTTAAAAGAATTGCGGTTATTAGATTAATTTTAATTATCGTGGCTTAGCAGGTATTGGGTAGCCAAAGTGTAATAAGGTCTTTGAATAAAGACCTTAAAGAATAAGATAGATTGTCAAAGAATAAGATAGATAATCAAAGAATAAGATAGATTGCATGGGTTATAATAGTTTAAAAGTTTCTTTTTTTTTATGATATTGGAAAGCAAAAAAGCAGACGGATTTCCTGATGTTAAGAAATTCACGCCGCCTAGAGACACCAAAGGTGGTAATGGTGCGTTGCCTACCTGAGGCCGGGATGTTAGGCCTCGAGCAAAAGCAAGTTTACCGGCTACCTTACCCTCCGAACCGGAACACGTCATGACGTTATGGCGGCAGGAATAGGTAAGGCGGTGGTACCAATCCCGGAGAGTCGCTGCTAAACTCTACCACCTAGTCAGATGTCATGGTGTTAGTGACGATGAGCCAATGCTCGCCTTTTACGAGGTGCCTGGCAAAGAAGGCAGATGGTCTATTTTACAAAGGAGCCCGGACCAACACGCGGACCAATACATTTCTATTTATCAAATTATTAAGATGTATGAAATTATGTTTTTATACTAAGTACCTACGTGTTTATTTACAATGTTTATTTAATATGAAAGTTTAAAGGTTATTGACAAAAATGTCCACAATGGAAGGTGTCAATCACTACATAGTATAAAACAAAGTCGCTTCCTCTTTCCCTATGTCCCGTTGTATGCTTAAATCTTTAAAACTACGCAACGGATTTTGATGCCGTTTTTTTTGGTAGATAAAGTGATTGAAGAGGAAGGTTTATATGTATATTTCATAACCGTGCGTAGCCGGGGCGGGCTGCTAGTATAGTATATATTGAAGTGAAAACTTCTTAAGCGGCGTTGCGCACTTTTTTTGGAATGGGTAAAAACTTCTAAACTCGCGTCAGGACACGTGACCTGATTTGTAAGACAAAAATTCGTAAGACGGCGCAGGGCGTTCGTGTTGTCATATTAGTGTACGATAGCGCAATAAATGATTGTTGTATTCTACCACATAAACGATAGTACTTTCATACTGATAATTAAAGCAATTCGTCCAAAATATCAACCATTCCAAAATATCAAAAATGCACAACGTTTATATCCAAGCCGTTTTTTTTGTTAAAAGAAAATGCTACGAAAGTATGGTTTATAATTTGATAAAAACTAAGTATCTTCAGTCCCATATCCCTGAAGAGATAGGCAGAGGCACAACCAGGGCACCCACAACTAGCCGAAGACACTAAGTCCCACAATGTGATAGGTGGCTATGTCCGATACCGAGCAACATTTTTGAAAAAAACACATTATATTTATTGTTACTCGACCCAGGAATCGAACTCGGGGCCTCAAGAAGTCAAGTCCTACACCTGGACCGCTAGACCACAGCCACAGCGGCGAGGCGAGGTTTAGGATTTAATTTATTATTATGTCACAGGCCAATGGAGTCAATATATTGAACCGGTCGAGATTCTCCTGGACACATTATTATACACTGGCATATTACGTCCACATTTTTGTACTTGCCACTGTCATCATCCGGTATGGAGGTTAGAATAGCCGACGATAACTTGACTTACTTATGAATCACGTCTCAATCCATTAGCTTGAGTAACTTCTAACAATACATAAAAAGTTGATTCTCCTCTATACCTATCCGAATAAAACTACTAGGTGGTAGAGCTTCACAGCGACTCGCCCGGATTGGTACCACCGCATTACCTATTCATGCTGCTATAACATCCAATGCTTGCCGTTGACGTGTTCCGGTTCGGAGGGTAAGGAAGCCGTAAACTTAGTTTTGCTCGAGGCCTAACATCCCAGCCTCAGGTTGGTAACGCACCATTACCACCCTTGGTGTCTCTAAGCGGCGTGAATTTCTTACAATTAGGAAATCCATTTGCTTTGCCTTCCAATATCATAAAAATCTATCCGAATAAAACTATTTACTAAATTGGAAGACAAATAACAAACGGAGAAACGTAAAGCAGATTGTTGTCATTTTATCACGCAATTACTGTAAAATGGCGTAGGTAATAACCATTTCTTTCCGAGTTATTTAATTTGTTTGCTGGATCAAGGTTCCTTGAAAGAGTTTCGCAGATTACGAGACCGTTTTTTATTTACTTTACTATGAGGGGAAAATTACCTCCTAACATTGAGCTATATTTTTTTCTTTTTGGGTAATGCTTTTGCAGCTTTTTATTAGAATTATGTTTGCTTTTTACTCTATGATGTTGCTTAATAAGAAACTGATGAACCTAGTCTTGGTACTGTCATATTTCCTATATTGAAATTTACAGAATCATACAATTTTTATTTCAGAATTGTCTCTATAATTTATTAAAGTATTTTTTGAAGCGAAAACTTCTTTAGCGGCGTTGCGCTCTTTTTTTGGACTGTGTAAAAACTTCTAAACTCGCGCCAGGACACGTAACTTGATCGAAAATTCGTAAGACGGCGCAGGGCGCTTTCGCGAATTTTCGTGTTGTCATGTTTGTGTACGATAGCGCAATAAATGAATATTGTGTTCTACCACATAAATAATAGTACTTCTATACTGTTATTTAAAGCAATTCGTGCAAAATTGTTTCCTACCCGTTCCAAAATATCAAAAATGCACAACGTTAGTATTCAAGTTTTCATTTCTGCCAGCACTCCCGGAGTGGAACCAGGCGTTTTTTTAATTGTGGTAATGGCTTTCATTGTGACAACATTTGAGTATTAAACCAACACTTTTGATGCCTGTGACTGGCAAATAAAGCAAAATTCAGTGATTGATAATGTTGTGATTGTCTATGAAAGAGTTACGAAAACTAGGAGAATCGGATATATTTAAAAAAAAGTATTCTTACGCCCATATCCCTGAAGGATTAGTCAGAGGCACAACTCACGACTAGCCGAAGACACTAAGTCCCATATTGTGATAGGTGGGGCACATATCCAATCCTGGGAAACATTAATTTTATTAGAAAATTGAAAATATACATTTTCTGTTTTTTTTGTTGCCCGAACCGGGTATCGAACGGGACCTCAAGAAGACAAGTCCAACATTGGACCGCTAGACAACAGAGGCGATTTTTTTTAAATGCCAAATAAAATATCAGTAACCAAGTAAAATTAAGGCGGTATACTCGCACATTGCACAATAGGCGTTACACTCCAGTCACAGGACAGCTACGCACCTTTAACGTATACGGTGTCTAATAGGCCATGGTTGACTCTTGTTCGCTACCTTTAGACATAACAAAATCTGCCCGAACAGGTTTCATTGTATTGTTGGATCACAGTTTACTTTAAAAATGGAAATAAAATCAATCAATTTTAAGCCAATATGATCAAAGTGGTGTCTAAACAAAAAAACTGTGGTGTTTCTTTTCTGTCCATTTAATAGTCTTACATATTCATTCATGTAAATAGCAAAAAAAAAAACATTTACTTGAACGATTGATATTTTTGAAAAACGAATTATGATAGTTTACATTTAGATTTAGTTTAGATTCACATCGACATTAAGTTGTTTTTATACAACGAATATTACAGTTTCGTTGTATAAAAGAGTCACCACATATTCAAGGATCAAACAAATTTGACAACTTGTGACAAGGATAAGGGGAAGGGTCAAAATAGCAGAAAATTGTGTGACCTAAATTATGGATGGACGCTTTGATGTATTTTGAGTTCATTGAATAAGGCAGAGTGCACACCTCACTTGTTTATTTCAAAGAGGATTTCATACGCCTATTTAGTAGCTGTAATTACTGAGGGTTTTTCTTTGGCTATAGCTTTTTGAGACAAGGTCCGGGCGAAACTGTTCATTTTTCGCGGATTCGCACATTTTTCATTAGATGTTAAAGCTGTGAGAAGATATGCCTGGCTTGATACTACCGCCTTAATTATTGGTTCCTGCAGTCCTGAAATCAGTGATTAACATTATCGTGGTCTGTTTTGGAAGATGGGGCAGTCGGTATACTTACCCATGCAGAAGTTTAATGTCTCAGCCTCAGTTGGCAACACGTCAACATCACGTCTAATGTCGGCGTTGTCTATTTGTTACGATCAGGAAGTTAGCTACTACTTTATTATATACTTATTTCGCGCCGCAGTGAGAAATGAACGACGAAATAGCGCTTTCTTATTTTGTAACCAATAGGTAAGCGTTCGAATTTTTAATGTTATTTGGGTTTAATAAGTCCAAGTATTTACTTAATATGAGAAAGAAAAATTGTAGACTATCTACTATTTCTCAGATTTACTTAAGTGATCATGGATCGATTTTTTTAAATTTGGTAGTCAAAAACACCACATGTAATTTATTTAACACTTTATCGCCTTTGTGGTCTAGCGGTCCGGGTGTTGGATTTGACTGCACGAGGTCCCGGGTTCGAATCTCGGGTCGACCAACAAAAAGAAAATTGGATTTTTCCAATTTTCTAATAAAAAAAATGTTGGTCGGGATTGGAAATGTGCCCGGTTGGCGATAGGCTTGCCACCTGTCATATTGTGGGACTTAGTGTCTTCGGCTAGTCGTGGGTGCCTTGGTTGTACCTCTGCCTTCCTCTTCGGGGATATGGGCGTGAAGATACTTACTTTAACACTTTATACTGATTAAACGATTTTTATTTGTTAAAAAAATACAATATTTACGATCACAAATAAAAAAGAAATACAAATAGGCAAATGTAGTTTTAAGAAGCGTAGCTCTAACGGGTATTGACACACCGATGGCTATAGGTACTTAATTTAAAAGCAAGGTAAAATATTGTATATTACGAGTAGATTACCATGCAGACACCATAAAGATAATGCGTTGCTTTTCTGTGGCCGGGTCTTAGGTCACTTGTGCATTCTAGCAAAGTACAACAATGGTGAGTTCTGATGTTATGGGGTTCGAAATAGTTAACTGTGTAGCTTTTGCACAATGCTCTACCATTTAATGTATTAAAGACAATTATATTACAAAGAATTGTACCATAAACTTGTCATTGTATCTCGACATAGAAGTGAGGTAGAACAATAAACTTATATTATTATTGGTCCCAGAAAAGTACTGCAATAATGTGGCCACTAAAATTTAAATGTAAGTTTGCATGAATCCACACCGCCCTGTCATTAGACACACTCCGCTTGTGATCCAACAGCTAACAAACAAGGAATGAGGCAGTCCATTAGCGTCCAGATCCTCTTTGAAAACACGCTGCATTTTTAACAAATATTTACGACCGGCTTTTAAAAGTAACCTTACTTTGAAGCAGGTTCTTATTTTAATACTAAAAAACTATTAGTGCAAAAAGTGTGGAAAGATGAAATTTTATTTGAAAGAAAAACATTTTTGTAGAAGGATAATATTTTTATCTAAAGTTTACTAAGAATAACGAACCAAGTTCAAATGAAAATCGATCAAATAACAAAATACAGGACCATTTCCATATCATTCACCCATTTAGTGAAAAAAGTATAGATAGTACGCTCAATTTTTATAAACAATTTATGTACTTTTTCTAGTATTGATGCCAGAATATTTAGAACAATATACCAACTGTTTGAGGACTAGTAAACTTATGATAACCTCTTACTATCTAAGAACCTCGAACCTCGGCCGATATCGTATCACCTTACCTATTACTTAATGCTCGCTGCTATAGTTCATATCGTGCAAACTATTTTTAATATTAGCCAGATTTCAAAATCAACGCATGATATCGATAAGTAAAGTAGATATTGAATATTATAAAAAGAATCTAAACATGAATACGACTTTAAGAAGATACAAATATTGCATAAAGGTGAGTATAGACTAGAGCACTTAAAACTTATGACATTGGTGTACTGCCTATTGTGTAATGTGCGGGTATCAGAAATAACTAGCCGCTCTATGATATGTACTAGTGTATCACTTTTAACGACGAACCTGACGTCGAGCATGCTCGCTGTTTTGTTACAATAATATTTGTACAAACCAAAGAGCGTATGGGTGTAGCATTTCACCGAGCCTTATCACAAGCGCGGGCGACGTGCGGGTTTAGGGTTATTAATCAAATGATTTTTCTTCGATTGTAAATTTTAATTTGCCACCATCTTCTATTTATAGTTTTCTTTCTTAATTTAATATAATTCATCAAGATAAAAGCAGCATAATATACAATAAACGCAAGGACAACGAAATATTACCTGTAAAATACACTCGCTATGAACATTACACCTAGCAGGAACGTTATATTACATAGAAATGCTTTGGAAACTGAGCTTTTTCTGTATTGTACCTACCTTCTATTCGTAAGAACATTACATTACACAGAAATGCTCGAGAAAATGCTCTAGTCTATACTTACCTTAATGCGTAGATTTCAGCGTAGACTTATATCTTTCGTAGGCTGCATTTGCTACGCGGAGGGTGAAAAGCTTCGTCAACGTAGAAGCAAACGAGAGGTCATTTACAGAGACGCTACACAGACGTTGATATGCTACGCGTAAGCCGAGTCGTTACGCGAAATTAAGATGTCTTATTCATAAACATAGGCTAAATTACTCCTAGGTTCAATCTGGTTTTATAGTCTTTATAACATTTTTTGCCAATGTGGATGGATGTAGGTACCCGGGGAGAACAAGGCTGACATTTCACGGTCAGATCAATCGGATATCATCCGAGGTTGGTGTCAAGAGTCTCCGAAACCGCCGTGTTTGTATGAAAAGGGTAATGAATGTGAATAAAGCAAGACAAGTTTGTCAGGATCGTGAGGTCTGGCACTCGATTCTCTCTGCCTACTCCGTAAGGGACTTGGCGTGAAGATATGTATGTGTGTATGTATGTATATGTTATAACATTGTAGTACAGACCCAAAATAACAACTTTAGCCTTTGTTTATTAATAAGTCAGGTACGCTCCTATTAAAGACATTTTATGTATTTTCATGATTACCTAATTATTCACGAAATGTAATTATTGGAAAAAAGATGCGTTTTTCTTTTCTCTCGATTCCGTCAAAATTAATTACTGAAATCTATTATCTTTAGTAATGTTATTATATAATTATTCTTTTTCTAAAGTTAATGTTAAATAATTGATTTGTTATCTGTTGGATGCCTTAAATTTACTTTTTTCGTAACTGTTATACGAAAATAATATATTTAGTCAATTAATTAATTATAGAAAAAAATCGTGTAAAAAAAGTCAGGTTCTTGAAAGCAAAAACTTAACACACAAGTATGTATCTTCAGTATCTTTACGCCCATATAACTGAAGAGGTAGGCAGAGGCACAACCAGGGAACCCCAGACTAGTAAAAGGCACTAAGTCCCACAATGTGGTAGGTGGCAAGCATATTGGCAACCGGACATATACGAGGGCCAAACTGAAAGTTTTTAGAAATGGCAACTAAAAGCATTATATTAAAAAAATAAGTTTAAATTTTGAAAATAAAACTCTTTACCAATAATATTGAGTATACATTTCATTCATTTGTCATTTGTTTTACGATTTGGCGGCAAATTGAAAATTGTCTGTGCACGTCAGAATGAATTTAAGCCGAGAAAATTTTCGTGCAATGATTTTTTATGACTTTCGATGTCATATAAGTCAACAAGAAAGTTATGATAGACTTCGATTGGCTTTTCACGATGAAGCCCCATCTCGTGCCACAGTTTACAACTGGTTTAATGAATTCAAACGTGGTCGAACTAATCTCACCGATGATTTGCGTGAGGGACTGCCTTCTACAGCGACGACTGAAGACCATATCAGTGTTGTGCGGCGTATGATAGAGACTGACAAAAGAGTGACCTATCAGCAGATTCGGACAAGTCTAGGCATAGGTATGAGTCAAGTGCACAAAATCCTCCATGAACATTTAGCGGTCAGGAAGCTTTGTGCCCGCTAGATACCGCATAATTTGACCGAGGCTCAAAAACTCCGCTGTGTTGATTGGTGCCGAGAAATGATCCAAAAATTTAACGGAGGTGACTCAAATGCTGTGTTCGACATACTAACGGGTGACGAAAGCTGGATTTACTGTTATGATCCGGAAACCAAAAGACAGTCTGCTCAGTGGGTGTTCCCTTCCGAAGAGTTGCCAACTAAAGTGAAGAGAGGTCGAAGTGTTGAAAAAAAGATGGTGGCCTCGTTCTTCGGAAAGACAGGTCATTACGCGACAGTTGTCTTAGAGGATCAGAAAACGGTTAATGCAGAGTGGTACACTAACAACTGTTTGCCACTTGTCTTGGAAAAAGTTCGAGAGAAACGACCTCGCAGCAGGATCCTCCTTCATCACGACAATGCCTCGTCGCACACCGCCAGGCAAACGATCGACTATTTGGCGACCTCAGACGTGGAATTACTGGGTCACCCGCCGTATAGCCCCGACCTCGCACCCTGCGATTTTTATTTATTCCCGAAAATAAAAGAAAAACTTCGAGGAAAACATTTTATGAACGCCGAAGAAGCAGTGGCTGCGTTTCAAAACGCCGTCGAAGAGACCCCTAAGGCCGAGTGGGCAAGGTGCTTTTCTCAATGGTTCCATCGAATGCAGCGATGTATTGATGTAAATGGACGCTATTTTGAAAAGTTATAATAAAACTAATAACTTGCTAGAATGCTTAGTTTTTGATTTTCTAAGAACTTTCAGTTTGACCCTCGTATTCAATCTCGGGCTACGTTGTTTTTATTGAAAAATTGAATATCTATACTCATTTTCTACGTTTTTTGTTGCCCAACCCGGGGATCGATCCCGGGACCTTTACATGTCAAGTACGACGCCGGACCATCAGAAGACAAAGAAGATCGATCACACAAGTACACAAACACACAAGTAGTTAATTCTAAACAAAATTGCGACACTATTTCATTTTTATGAATACATACATACATACATACATACATACATAATTATATCCAGGCCAAGTACCTTACACGGTAGGCAGCGAGTAAAGAGTGACAAATTCAATGAATATGTTAGATGATATCACAGTCTTCAAAGAAATCCATATTAAAATCGTGAACCATGACTCTTGGGAGACGAAGGACCTGTTTGAGCGCCAGCAGAAGGTGTCACTCCAAATTTTACCCATTATCGTGTATTTCGTAATAAGGACATTTGTTTGCCTGCTTAACATTCAATACCAAAAAAACTTTTTTTTCAATCATCCAGAAACAATAAATATAAGATTTTTAATTCAATATAATGTACCTAGCTATAAAAAATCTGATTTGAAGTAAGCAAAAATAATAAACTTTTTTAAAAAACTTTAAAATATCTAGCTACACTGTAAAGTCGAAAACTGTTTTCTGTAAGTTCATATAAAAATGTGGTAAAGAAAAAAAACATTATCTTATGAAAACAAGGAGTATTATATTCAAAAATTGAAAATACTTTAAAAGCCGTTATTTGGTTCTGTAGACATTTTTTAACTCACACTCTTCTAACATTTCTTGATGATCTAAGCTTGCACTGTACCATTGTGGAATCAGTGCCCGCACAGTGTTTCCAAAACATTACGATTTGGGGACCTTCAAGAAAATGCCTTACTCATTAAAAAAAAACAGGAACGCAACTGCGAGAGTCTTGTTGTTACAAAGTGCGGGGGTGGGAGATCACTTTCCATCAGTTATAACGCCTGCTTAGGTGCAACCCATTCCATAAAAACAATAAATACTATTTGTCCGATTTCCTTTGTACCTACAGTAAAATTCTTATAGTTTATTCCGGAATCCAGATCAATAAGTGGTCTGCGAAGATACTGTTTTATCCCAGTGAGTTCAAGGCTACATTTAAACCTATCCTCCTCCTCCTAGCGTCGTTTCTCCTCAATGCTGAGGGTCGTCGACTACCTTCCGCCACCTTGTTCTATCTTCAGCGATATGAATGGCTTCGCAGACTGTGGTTTTCAATATAGAGCTGATTAGACCTAACCAGCGTATTGGGCTTCTTCCTCTGGGTCTTTTTCGATTCACTTTGCCCGTCAGCAGCAACTTTTCCAAGTTATCACCTCTTTTCCTCGCAAATACTCGAATACGAAAAACTACTTGAAAAACTAAAGCAGCTCATAAAATGAATTCACTTCTTTACACGAATTCACACTTGACTGTGAATAAGTGGTAAAGTTTCGCTATGGCTTCCCTGAATTAGTATTACCGCCTTACCTATTCCTGCCACCATAACGTCCAACGCTTGCCGATGACGTGTTCCGGTTCGGAGGGTAAGTTAGCCGGTAAACTTACTTTTGCTTGAGGCCTAACATCCCGGCCTCAGGTTGGCAACGCACCATTACCACCTTTGGTGTCTCTAGGCGGCGTGAATTTCTTACCATCAGGAAATCCGTCTGCTTGTTTGCCTTCCATTATCATAAAAAAAGTGTGTTTTGCTTACGAGGGTAGAATATCCATTTTTACGTGGGAGTCGAACTATGTAAGCTAGTTAAAAAAAGCGACTGCGATGTCATATAATTACGAAAAATTTAAGTATTTTCTTAATTTCTCTGGGATTCCATTATTAGATTCAGACTTGATGAGCATGGCACTACCTCTAAAATACGCTTGTTAAAATAAAATAAAAAAATGTTCGAATCAGTTTCAAAGTGACGGAAAAATCGATTAACATAAATAAAAAAATATAGGAGTCAAATATAAAACCTCCTTTTTAAAAGTCGGTTCAGCACAGAGTAATGACGAAATACGTCGGATTCATGTATAATTTACCAGTGTATGGTTCTAATATGGGTAGCTACAATTACTTAGCACTTTTTAGTCCGAAAACTACCCTTACTTAAATATGCAGTGTTGCGAAAGATATTGCGGGTCTGTCGAGTGTGCCCGAGATACATATCCAAGCCTTTCGTAATCCCATTAAAAAAGGGTAACTACAAAACAGTCTGAATTTGCTAGTAAGCCTTTTTGATTTAATTATGAATTTTGTGATAAAGTAAATATCACAGTATAATTAGAGAAACTTGAAGTAACTGGTATTTAAATCGGTCATATTATTTTTCGTAACATTACATTTGGGGAACCTATCGTTAATTCGGGCACATATAAAAAAAACGTATTTTCTATATATGTTTCGACCCGGGAATTCGACCTCTCGAAGTCAAGTTCAACATCAGACCAGTAGACCTCGTCGGTCGAGGGGTTAACGTACAGGCTACCCAGCAACTGCAAACCTCGGGTTCGATTCTCGACGGGGAAGGCATTTATGTAAGGAACATGAAGGTGTCTGCATTTCTGGGTCAGGGTGTTTACTAAATTTATTTTGGTATCTATGTAAGTATTTCTATGAATTTGTACTGTTGACAACTACGCATATCACAAACGTATAATATGCTTACGTTGGGGTTAGATTCAAATTGTGTAACTTGTAAAAAAAGGGCCATAGAAGTAATATTTATTACATTATAGTAGCGACCCGCCCCGGCTTCACACGGGTGTAAAATATACCTAAAAATCTTCCTCTTTAATCACTTTATCTATTAAAAACCCCATCAAAATCCATTGCGTAGTTTTAAAGATTTAAGCATACAAAGGGACATTGGGACAGAGGAAGCAACTTTGTTTTCTATTATGTAGTGATTTTATAACCAACAATCATAAGGATGCTGTAAATGTATTTTAATTTAGTTAACTAAAGATCCAATCTTAAATGAATGAATGAATGACTTGACAGAGGTTGGTATCAAATTCATGAATTTTGTGTGCTATTTCTACAATTCAAAACAATTTCAATAACGATAGAGAGGAGCATTCCCACAATATCGTTCAGTTTGGTTCAGAATTCCAAGAATAATTTAATTTCTAAATCACTTGAAAATATTTTTAAATATCATGACATCTAAATAATGTTATAGTATGTCGTTTCTCATGCAATCAACTTATAATATTAAAATGCATCGCTAAATATGTCGCTAAGCGCATAATTTCCGAACGACTTAACCGATTTGGCTATTTTTTTCTTTGTTGTGTTAGTTATAGTCAGAAGAAGGTTCTTATAATGAGAAAATACCGGGAAAGTTGCAGGGAAAGTTCCTTTGTTCCCCGTGTTGGTCCGGGCTTCTTTGCAGAATAGACCATCTGACTTCCTGCCAGGCAGCTCGTAAAAGGCCAGCATAGGCTTACTGTCAGTAACACCGTGACATCTGACTAGGTTGTAGAGTTTCGCAGCGACTCACCCGAGTTGGTGCTACCGCTTTGCCTATTCCTGCCGCCATAACGTCATGACGTGTTCCGGTTTGGAGGGTAAGGTAGCCGGTAAACTTACTGTTGCTCGAGGTCTAACATCCCGGCCTCAGGTTGGCAATGCGCCATTGCCACCTTTGGTGTCTCTAGGCAGCGTGAATTTCTTACCATCAGGAAATCCGTCTGCTTGTTTGCCTTCCAATATCATAAAAAAAGGGAAATTGGGAAAAACAATATCTTTTCTCATACAAACTGAACAAGAGGAACGAAGTTCGCCGGGAGAGGTAGCATGAAATAAGATGTATGTTTAAAAATACGTATAATGTTTTTTTTATAAATGAGGAGGAAAACGGGAACTTAGGTTACGGTAAGTTAACCTTACAGAAATGGGAATGATGTTATCTTGAAGCTTATCATTGGAAGTACTGCAGTTGGTATCTATTGTAACTAATACTACAAAAGTTGTACGATGTTTTTTGATATATAAATCTATATTTAAGTATATAACTTTTTATGTATCCAGTTATAGGGGCCTCTAATTTTTTAACTTAATTGACAAAAACAAAATTTTTAAAACTTAAAATATACTGAAGTACTTCCTGAAAATGACTGTTAACCTATTTTAATTTTAGAACCTATTCTGTTCTAGAGATTTTTTGCTTCTGACGTAGACTGCATTTGAATCAGAAAATGTACTGTACTCTGCTATTTTTCAAAACTTGTGAAAATTAAGAAAAAATCTTTGTTATAACTTTAAAGTCTATTATTTATTAAACCTCGCCACATCCAATTTGTTTTACATGAAATATTTAAATATGACTACAGGGACCGCGAGACGCTTGTGCCGGTGCAATATTCATCAACGTAATGTGTCACTCGGTGATAACGTATGATACATTTACACAGACCGAAATGTTCCGTACCATCACAACGGCAGGCCAACGATGTTGAAAGGGTTATTATTATTGGTGGCTGTGAATTTAACAAGCGGCATGGAATTAATTAGTTGGATCTCAAGCAGCTACATATGTAGTACGGATTGTATGAAAAGGGTAATGAATGTGAAGAAAGCAAGACAGGTTTGTCAGGATCGTCTAGCACTCGATACTATCTGCCTACCCCGTAAGGGACTTGGCGTGAAGATATGTATGTATGTACTCAGAACTGTGTATTATGCAGAATAGACCATATGCCCGCCTGCCAGGCAGCTCGTAGGAGGCGAGCATAGGCTTATCGTCACTAACACCGTGACATCTGACTAGGTGGTAGAGTTTTGCAGCGACTCACCCGGATTGGTACCACCGCCTTACCTATTCCTGCCGTAATATCGTCATGACGTGTTCCGGTTTGGAGGGTAAGGTATCCGGTAAACTTACTTTTGGTCGAGGCCTAACATCGCGGCCTCAGGTTGGCAACGCACCATTACCATCTTTGGTGTCTCTAGGCGGCGTGAATTTCTTACCATCAGGAAATCCGTCTGCTTGTTTGCCTTCCAATATCATGAAAAAAAATATTGAAAATTTCGGCACAGGATTTGTACCTTCAGTAGCTCAAAAGGTTAGAGCATTCGTCGGCTTGATACAAAAGGTTTCAGGTTCAAATCCTGTCAGGGGTGAAGTTTCTTCCTTCTTTAACATTTGTAAAAACATAAAGTAATAGTAATTTAGAAGACTGTCTAAGTTGAAATGACGTGACTCGCTATTTAATTAACAATTATTTTATGTACCAGCCTAGTGTTACTTGTGTAAGTGTATTAATGATAAGGACTTAACTATGCGTGAATGTCATTATTTTTGGAAATTGCCGGCCATCTGTTGCATTTTGAAATCCGTGATGTTCTTTATTTAAAAAATTTTGTCATCATGAAGCTGTAAACTACTGTAAGTTAGACTCGCAGCAAAGAACTGATGTCATTTTTAAATATTGCTGTCTCTTTCTAACGTACCGGTCTCTCTCTCTCTCTCTCTCTGAAAGAGAAGCCGGTACATTATCAGTTTTTTGTGAGGAGTGTACCTAACCTCCAGTAGTAGTTTATAGCTTCATGGCTGTCATATTTTATGAAACAAGACTGTGTACTGAACATCAAATACGAAGAAATTTGTTAAAACTGGTAGCTGAAGTCCAATAACAAAAGCGTTTTTATGTGTATTGTGTGAAAACTTTCAATATACTCGCATGGGCAATTGCGAAAACACGCTGGCGGTTCTGGTAAGAGGTAAACCGTCGCCTATAGAGAACTAAAATTATATAGGCTCCTTGCTGACATATAGTCGTTATCTTAGGCCACGTGTACAACGTCTATAAAATTTACAACCTATCTATCTGTAAACCTGTAGAATTATGATTGCAGAAATATCTCATGCGGTGGTACATATCTGTTTGTAGGTAATTGATTAAATATTACTCTATCGAAAAATATACACACCAATATCGTCACCTTGGAGTGAATGTTATATAAGTTTGTATAATCCTAATACTCGTTTATTTTATACAACTAGCGGGGTAACAAATATACTCTCTGAAAAATGTGGATGACATTTGGTGCTACAAATTGTATAAAACAACTAATTTGTATTTGATCAGTATAGACTTGTACATAATTTAAAAGCAGTAAAACTGCAAAAAACCGACTTCAAATTTGGAACATATGTGGTTTTCTCATGAATACTAATGTAGACCTGAACCAAATTATAATGGGACCAGCGCGGGAGTATAGGCTTTCAATTAAAAAAACAATTTTGAAAATCCATCCACAAACACTGAAATAATCGCGAAACATACATACAAAAAAAATAACGTACAGGGGAATTGAGGACCTCCTCCTTTTTTCGTCGGTTGAAAAACTATGTACTTATAAACACAATTATTATAACTAGTGTCGCCCATTGGTCGAAATTCATTATTATAAGTATATTCATTATAAGTTATTCAATATAAATTATTAAAATATAATGCTCAAACATTATTAAGGTTCTATTGTTCATTATCTTTTTGATAAGAACGCCATCTTCATTTATCAAGATCAATTACTTTGTTTCCAAATATTTTGATTATTTGTTATTAATATTTTTGTTTGTGTGTGTCAAATGCATGGTAGTATGTGTATTTTTTTGAGGAGGCAAACGAGGAAGTGGGTCACCTGATTACACCTGATTACCAGATTTACAGGCTTAATTATTGAAAAATACTAGCGTTGTGTGCTTCTCCTACACATAAACTATAAGTGCGCAAATTTCATACTTCTCCGTCCTCGCAATTTTCGTACAAAGGGGTCCAAAGCTTTTGCTTCAATTATGATAAAGACAAAACTGCCAAAAATGTTTTGTTCTTCACGTTTCCAAACCAAATCTAACTTAATTTTGATATGTTTTTAACTCTTCTGACGCATATTCATACAAACAGTGCACCAAAACGCAAATGTGTTTTATTTATATGACCCGGTCATCCCCCATTTTATTTCAGATGAAATATTTAAATATGACTACAGGGAACATGAGGAGCTTGTACCGGTGCAATATTCATCAACGTAATGTGTCGCTCGATGATGACGTATGATAAATTTATGCGGACTGAATTGTTGAATTGTTCTACAGCACCACAACGACAGGACACCGGTGTTGAAAGGGTTATTATGATTGGTGGCTTTCAATTTAATAAGCGGTCTGATATCTATTAGTTGGATAACAAGCCACTTCATGGCCTTGATATATATAAATATACCTACTAATATATTACATTATATTATATCGTTACTGAGTTTCGCGGAATTGTTAAACGTAAGTACCTAACACGTTAGATAAGAATATTTTGAAGAGCAGCATTATCCTAGCACAAGTTATTTTACTGACTTAAATGGATAGTGCCTATTTTTAAATGATAATGTAACGTGTTAATAATATATATATTATTAAGTGATGCCAAAACTTTGAACCCCTTTTCACGAAATAAAAAATATCACAAAAAATATCTCTACATAATTAAAAAACTAAAATGTTATCTATAGCTAACTTCATCATGTCGGTTTTTCGTGACGGTGTGCGCGCGCATCGTAAAAATTTATTCTCATCATTTTTTCCTAACGCGCCAAAAGAAGTATAACTTCAATAAAACATTACCCATTTGACACACAAATAAATATATAGATGATAACGACAAAAGATCACAGATGGCGCACTAAGAAGTTTTGAAATAAAGTAATTGGTCTTGAGAAATTAAGATGGCGTTCTTATCAACATGATATTAAAATTTATTATGGTTGAATTTCGACCAATGGGCGACCACCAGTAAAATAAAATGTTTCTACTATTGAGCTGCAAATAATGCTATTTTATTTTTATGTCATTAGAAGGTCAACCTCCAATAGTATTTCTTGATGGTGCAAAATACAGAAGGATTCAAAAATCCTTGATTTTTCTGCGAGGGGCATAATATGAGTACAAAATTGAACATTAACTTTCTTTATTGATTGGTTACAAATTGATTAAATCTTCTTAGTAGATAACTTTATGAAAACGCCACCTGAGGATTGTGCCTTTCCTCTCCTTAAATCAACCCTTAGTTTGCACGTTGTTTACAGACACACGGCTTTTTTTTTCATAATGTTTGAAGGCGAACAAGCAGACGAATTTCCTGATGGTAAGAAATTCACGCCTCCTAGAGACACCAAAAAAGGTAGTGGTGCGTTGCCAACCTGAGCCCGGGATGTTAGGCCTCGAGTAAAAATTAAGTTTAACGTCTACCTTACCCTCCGAACCGGAACACGTCAACGGCAAGTATTGACATTATGGCGGCAGGAATAGGTAAGGCTGCAAAGCTCTACCACCTAGTATAACAAGGTGCAAGGGTTAATGTTCTTGCATTAAAAGTTCAACAGCTTTCCTACCCTCTAAACTATAGCACGTTAGTACCGAGCACTGTAATAACGTGAGCAAACTAGCTTACCATGTACTATTCAAACGCTTTTGTATTTTAATATCCTTTTGAATATACTGTTTTGGCACTCCCAAGTCGCATTTTTATGTATACATAGACAACATCATACAACAATAAATATCACACAACAATGTGATTAGCAGCAAACAATCGCCAACCGAGCACGTATTTAATTCCAGGCAAAGTTGTTATTTATTATATAACAAAAAAAAAACAAAGTTTTTAGTTGTCCGACTCGTCAACGCCGACACCAGACAACTAGACCCCACAGGTAAAAATATATCTCTACTAGCTGACCCAGCAAACTTCGTATCGCTTGACATTAATGCTTTGATAGTGGCGCAGTCTGCCGGATCAAATGTGAAACATTCCAAAATCAACAACTACTTATTATTAAAAAAATAATCAAAAAAACATTTTCCAGTGGACCAAACTGTGAATCTAAGCCATTCTCGAATCCCCTTGAACACACACAAAAAGTTTCATCAAAGTCGCTCCAGTTGTCTAGAAGGAGTTCAGTGACAAACACACGAACACAAGAATTATATGTATAAATTTATATAGTATAATATGAATTGCTAAATGTGTTGGTAAGCGCATAACTTCCGAACGACTGAGCCGATTTGGCTAATTCTTTTTTGTTGTGTAGTTATTGTCAGAAGAAGCTTCTTATAGAGAAAAAGAACCGGGAAAATTGCAAAGAAGATGGGAAACACAATACTTTATTTTTCTCAATACAAACTGAGTTGGTGAAACGAAGTTCGCCGGGACAGCTAGTAGTAAATAAAATTTATAAATATTTTTGTCTTTTGATTTAGTTACAGTTTACCTGACCATTGGTTTACGGCTTGTCAATTTACTATACTCGCTACCGTCTCTGTAAATTATTTTCTTTAAAAATATGAACAGCGCCTCTACTGGTGAAGAGAAACACATTTTTAGACCAAAAGTGTCATAGATTTCGGCAAGTAATTTACCGAACTAATCTATACCAACTCATGGTAAAGTTTTAGGTAGCGTATGTGTATGTACTTATGTCATCTGTCATCTTTGAACTTTTGAAGACAGTTTAAGGTGGTTTTATATTCAAATCGCTGTTGTAGCATCTTCTCATAAAATTAATAATTAACACCAAAAGCTTTAGATCAAAATTTTAAATTGCATTAAACAAGCACAAGGTAAATTTACATAACACAAGGCAACTCTGGTAACCTTCTAGTCTTCATTAGAAATTCGATCTCGGCCTCAAAAACGCATTGACACACTTTAGTAAAAGCCTATTTAGATTTTCTAGTAAAAGTAGAATGCAAAATACAACCAGCACTACTATGCTACTATTATCCTATTATTTTTATAATAGTTGATATTATAAATGCGAAAGTTTGTATGTTTGTTAGTTATTTTATCACGCAATAACTGCTAAACCGGTTTTCATGAACTTTGGCACACACATAGAGGGTAACTTGAATTAACACATAGGATAATTAACACAAAGAGACGTAGCCAGAACGGATGTAAGAGTTTTGGTTGATGATGTAGTGCTGGAACAAGTGAATGAAATTGTATATCTTGGTTGTGCTTTTAGCAGGGATGGAAGGTACCCCGCGGATCTAGAGAGGAGAGTGAGTGCAGGGAATAATGTGAATGAAGCGTTGGGTAAGCTATTCCAAAGCGAGGTTTTGAGTCAAAAGAAGCTTTTTGACTCGCTTTGCATAATTCTGTGCTTATTCCAACGTTATTGTATGGAAGCGAGAGTTGGGTATGTCAGAAAGAGCATGAAAGTAGGATGAATGCGGTCGAACTGAGAGCACTACGGAAAATCTGTGGTGTAACGCTCGCTGACCGCATTCGTAACAATGAGATCCGAGAAAGAGTGGGATTGAAAGAAAGTGTTGGTGTTAAAATGCGAAAGGGCATGTTCCGCTGGTTCGGTCATGTGGAAAGAATGACAGATGAAAGATATAGACAAAGCAGATATACAATGCGAATGTGGATGGATGTAGGTACCCGGGGAGACCAAGGCTGACATTTCACGATCAGATCAATCGGATATTATCAGAGGGTGGTGTCAAAAGTTTCCGAAACCGGCGTGTTTGTATGAAAAGAGTTATGAATGTGAAGGAAGCAAGACAGGTTTGTCAGGATCGTGAGGTCTGGCACTCGATACTCTCTGCCTACCCCGTAAGGGACTTGGCGTGAAGATATGTATGTATGTATGTAACACATAGGATAGCTTTTATCCTGAAACAATATTCCTGTGGGACCATTAATCACGCGAGCAACGCCGCGGGCAACAGCAAGTGCTAATATATATACTATTTATGTTCTTAATATGCAAGCGGATAGGTTTTAATTCTTACATTTTTAATTATGGCCCTGTTAAAAAACGGCATAAATATAGACAAAATATTCTCATTGCATAAGTATGCTCCGTACTCATTCTACTCATAACTCATAAAACATGTTTGCCCGCCTGTTGGCTAAAACCTTAAAATTAGCGAGACCTATTCTGCTGAAAAAATTACGTTTAGACATTTTTATTATCAAAAAGTAAACTTTCTGCTTATATCTGGGTGTTTTGGATGTATCTCTACCTGCCTCTTCATGGATCCAGGTGTGAAGATACTTGTTGAAGTCTGAGTAAGGCAGCAATAAATACAAGTTGGTTTCAGAATACTGGTTCTGAATCCGCATATTAATAGGTTGTGTGAATTGTTTATGACGATCATTAGAGTAATGTATCAACATTTTGTATTTCCGAATTTAAAGCGGATTACATTTGCCAAACCTAAATAAGGTATAATTATCCGATCACATGGATTTCAGCCCGACATAAGCTGGAAATTGTCGGCATTATTACGTTAAGTTCAATCAACAGCCGTTAACAGGTTTATTTATAAACTAGCTAACCCGGCGTACTTCGTTCACTTAGCAACCGATACTGTCTAGTCTCTATTTGCAGGAAGATATACACATCTTCACACCAAGTCCAGATTATTTTGGCATTTTATACTGAGTGTTGTCGTCATGATTGTAATTTCTGAGCTACAAAATATATTACTTGGAAAAAAAGGCACAATTTGTAAAGAACACATTATGAAACAAAACAGGTAGAAATTAAATCGGATTACGCGTTAATGAGTTATTACCAAATTTGTTTAGGAACCCTTTTAGTTAGCGGTATAAAAACTAGCCTTCCTCGAAACATAAAGTGTACTAGTAAACTTGCCAATATTCGTTATGATCGGTTTAGTATATTCGGCGTGAATTGTGGTCGGGATATAGACAGACAAACAAATAAACGGACAAAAATCCTAAAATTACTAGAAATGTGCGCGACCTAAATTTAGTAAACTGCTCCTAGCTTTTTAAAATATCTTCAAAGTATGTACAGAATTTACTCTTCTACGGATTTAATATAAATAGGTATATAGACTCTCTCGATAGATACAGATAGGCATATCGAAATAAGAATGGACTTTTTAAGTTTATATTTGAATAAATGTGTTATTAAAAAAAAACCGTAAAAGGGCTGTTTTTGCCAATTAAAAAAATGAAATTCTAAAACTGAATGAAATATACATGCACTTCACGTGAAAAACTCGGTATTCGACGGTACATTCAATATATTCCGGGAAAAATAAGCGGGGAAGTACACTTCGGCGCATTTGATAAAAAAAAATGATGTTTTCAAAGAAAACATTTGAGAGCAATTTAGATCGGAATTTAATAGTAAGATTATGACAACAAACGGTCTCAAACTTTTCTTGTGAGTTACAAAAACGTTTCTATTCTTAAGCATCGTAACATTATTATTTGATTACTATTTATCCAGGAACATTTTTAAGTCAGTCCAATTTAAAAGGAGATGGACCACTTTCCATATATTGTTTGCCCTGGAACCAACGAACGGTACCCAATGGCCAATGCTTAAAATCAATCAATACTTTTGTTTGAAATCCAATTATTCACTAAAATTGGCCAAATTATCTAAAGTGCTTTAAAGTGTTCTTCACTGGTCAACAGACTACTTTTTCTAGTAGGGGATGAATACGTTACGTGAACAGAATTTGATAATAAAACATAATTTTTCTTAACGTACTTATTCACAAATATTTAAAACAAAGACATTTGAAGTCTGTCAAAAGTTCAAAAGATTTAAAATCAAGTATCTTCACGCCCATATCCCCGAAGCGGTAGCAAGAGGTACAACCAGGGTACCCACGACTAGCCAAAGACACCTAGAACCACACGAAAGCAAGTCTATCGCCAACCGGGCACACATCCAGTCCCAAGGAGCATTTTCTTATTAGAAAATCGGAAAAACCGAATTTTCTTTATGTTGCCCGATCCGGGAATCGAACCCGGGAACTCAAGAAGTCAAGTTCAACACCTGGACCGCTAAACCACAGACGCGGTCCACAGAGATGGACCAAAGATTTAGTTGACTAATAGATTTTTTTGCAATTCAGGAAAGTACACACTCTGTATAGCCTTCTGGGATGCAATATAGTATTTTTTTTATTATGATTCCTCCAACTAAAGTCGCAAAACGAATATTTTTTTTAAAAAGAGTGCTGTGGGCTCAGAACTCCTTACCTAACTCCGCTAGTTCTAAACTTACGAGTTTCACTTTATAAATAACTAGCGGCCCGGTACGTGCTTCGCTACGTATAAACTAAAATATAAAAAAAAAATATATTGGAACATCAAATTAATTTATACAAACAAAAAAAAATATTTTATCAATTGCTAGCTATTTTAAAACTTAATCCGAATCATTTGGAATATATGCAATGGATTTGACTGTATTAAAATACTCCACATTTATATGAGCATTGAATATTTTTGAAAAATACGAGTATGTTTTTTTTAAAAAGAAACACACATACATACATGCATACATGTAGTTCATTTCAACAGTTCAAAACTTACCGTTGTGTTTGACAATTGAAATCAAATAAAGCCTATAAACAATATGAAACACCAACGGCTCGTTTTAAACTATTTGTTTAAAAAAATAAACACAAATCAATAATAATTATCGCTGAAAATTTGCTTTAATCGAAGCACGTCCAAAAAGAAATGACCGCATGAATGACATAACACAACAAAACTAAAAAAAAAAGAAAAAAAAAACAACTGAAAAATGTTTCAATATGAGCACAATCCCCATCTGAAATTACTACGAAAAGTGGCATTGATTATTACTACGAAAAGTGGCATTGATTATATTATATATAATCAATATCAATATCCAATTGTTGTGATACAAAGATCTTCCGGTAGGGTTATGGTACAAATAAATTGCCTGCTCGTTCGTTTTGCAGTACGAAGGCGCGGTAATGATTGGGAAATAATGACTTGGATTAGAAAGTACGACGAAGAAGGTTTACGAGAATCGAACTCTTGCGTCAATACTTTTATTTATTGATTGGTCAAAGGGGGAGGGTAAATGTCGAATTCTTGACGAGGTGCCGAGAAGGGCGCCTAAATAAAATCTTTTTATACGAGCACCATTCATCTTGGCTTAAGTAGCTGTTGTATAACTTTTTATAGGGAACAACTAGCTGTTTCTTTGATTTACCGACTTTAAAAGAGTTTATATGTTCGACTCCTATATTTTTTATGTATGTTAATTGATTTTATCATCATTTCTAAGCCGATTTCATTTTTTTTATTTAAAAGAGGATACTTCTGAATGGTCAGCGAACATTCTTAATGATTGTGTACCTAGGTAACTTAGTTATTGACATCAAAGGCGGTTTGTTATACTTTTACTGCGCTTTAATTATAGTTAGTAGTGATTTCGTCTGATTTAACTTTCACGCCGATGTCGGCGATGTGATTTTAACTTTGAATTTTCTCCGCTAGGAGATGCGGTGGCAGTAAGTTATACCGTGCGGTTTTTGTATACAAATTAAGGTTTTTTTAGTTCAAAGTTAAAATCCGCATCTCCGCATGCAGGAAGTGTGTCAGGGCGGTGTGGTATGGTTACCCAACTCTGTAAATACAGAACCACAAAAATGACAAGCTTCGAAGTTATGGCAGAAAGAAGATACGAAATGGTGGTAGAAAACCTGATGAGTTATGGCGGCAGGAATAGGTAAGGCGATGGTACTAATCCAGACGAGTCATAGCGAAACTCTACCACCTAGTCAGATGTCACGGTGTTAGTGACGGTAAGTCTATGCTCGCCTTTTACGAGCTGCCTGCCAGGAAGGCAGATGGTCTATTCTGCAAAGGAGATCGGAAAAACTCGGGGAAAAACGGGGTATAGTGTACCTATGTGTAATCACACTTCTTACAAGGTACCTGGTAGGAAGGTAGATGGTCTATTCTGCACAGAAATACGAACCAATACGAAAACAATTCGGGAATGGATTGATAAGTAAGGTAAATAATGAAGAAATTCAAAGCACTTTACCTATTGGTCCAGGTCCCATGTATAGAATAGATCCTCAATCCTCCGACCAGGCAGCTAGTTAAAGTTAAATCACAGACAAAATACCAAGTTTTACCTATTCATCGTGTTATCATATCATGTTCCGGCTCAAAGGGTTGTGTTAGACTTTCACAGAGCGTGTATAACTCTATCATATATATTTTTAAATACAATAGGAGGCAAACAAGCAAGTGAGTCAGTCACCTGATGGAAATTGATCACCGCCGCCTACGGACATTCGCAGCACAAGGAGTATCACAGATGCGTTGCTGACCTTTAAGGATTGAGTACCCTCTTTTTTTGAAGGTTCCTAAGTCATGACTTCTATAATCCACGGCTCTTACCATCATCATGTAAAAAACACTTAGGTTAATATAGCACGGTAAAATCTTCTTTAAATAAACGCCAGGATTAGTGGGCACATAACGATTACTTTTCTGTCCATAATCAGTGATTAAGTTACTTTGTAAACAAGAGATTTTCTGATGGTAATCTTCTTATCTTATTTTAGTCGTTCATTTTAACACATTATCGAGTTAAGTAACAATTCATGATTAGACATGGTGTTACTAATCATTAGTTATACTTAATAGATTATTAGTTTTTGGAAATACTACGAGACGAATGATTACTTACCAGACCTTAAAATTACGTATAAAGAAGCTTACGCCCTTCTAACCCTCACAACGGTAACACGACAATAGCGAGTGGTGGCGTTGTGACTTATGACGAAAGTAATTGTCTTGACATTATATGTTATTTTTTATGTGGAGATTGCCAATAGCCATTGAGTCCGTCTTTTGTACAAACTAATTTTGTTAACAATAAAGTTAAATAAAAATAAGTTACACGCTAATAAAGAATGCATAAATTCGAACTTTGTCTCACAGGTCAGGTTAATATGGTGCTTCATTTTGTATTTCATAAACTAAAAAAAATATTTAGATGTTACCTACAACAAGAGACAATTCACAGTTTTAGGGTTCAATGATAATTAATAAATTAAATGAATACTCTCTTAAAGATCTTCCATCTCTGTCTCTGACTCTCGCGTGAAAATAGGTAAGTAATTTGAAAAAAATGTAAGAGCTAAATTATTAGGTTCTTATGAACCCTTTGTAACTTTTATAAATTGTGTCATATACAACTACCTTTAGGCCCTTGTTCAAGAAGATCACCTCACACACGCCGTATGATCGAGAAGAAACAGTTCTATCCCAGTATAGTATTGAAGTATAGCAATATCATTGTCTGTTAATAACACTTATAAAAAAATAACACTTATAATATTTAGGTGAAAGGACAGTTTTGGCAGATTAAATTACAAATATATGTAAGAAAAGGCTCGCTATTATGTTTTTTCTAAAGTATAGCAAAATTAATACTAAGATAAACTACAAAATAACTTACTTAGATTGAAGCCTGGTAGAGATTTTACAGCAACTGAATCTGAAATGACAAATATTTTCAAATTATTATTCATATTTTACATGTAATTAGTTAAGCACATTGAAAATGAAAAAAAATACTGTCGTCAATTTCAATATAGTTATAGTAGGTATCTATCTACACAACAATGAAGTATTTCGATGATTTCCTTGAAATCTCATAATCAGGTCCAGACTTGGCAACAATAGGATCCCCGAAGAAGTACTCGCTTTCAAATAAAAAAATATTTTTGAAAATCGGTTTACAAATGACAGAGAAATATGAACAACCTCCTTTTCTTAAAGTCGGTTAAAAATACACCTTTCTGGTATAATCATCGCATCACGTATGATTGGATGGAAAATTTTCGCTAATTCTTTTTTTTTTGTTTTATTAACTGTATAAGGAGAAGGAAATTAAATAATTTGTAATTAAATATTTCTAGCTAACAACATCTGAGTTTACCGGCTACCTCATCCTCCAAACCGGAACACGTCAACGGCAAACACTGAGGTTGGCGGCAGGAAAAGGTAAGGCGGTGGTACCAAACCGGGCGAGTCACTGTGAAACTCTACCACCTAGTCAGATGTCACGGTGTTAGTGACGGTAAGCCTATGCTCGCCTTTTACGAGCTGCCTGGCAGGAAGGCAGATGGTCTTTTCTGCAAAGGAGCCCGGACCACCACGGGGAAAAAGAATTATCAATCTCTATATTAATACGCGATGCCAAAACTTTGGACCCCATTTTACGAAAATTGCTCGGAGGCAGGAGTATAAAATTTGGCACTCTTATAGTTCATGTGAAGTGCAGAACGCTAATATTTTTCGATAATAATGCTTATAAAGTACATTAAATCAATAAATAAAACATTATTCACACTACCATGCATTGCGCACACACAAACAAATACATTGATGATAACGATAAAAGATCACAGATGGCACACTAAAAAGTTTGGAAACTAAGTAGTTGGTCTTGAGAAATGAAGATGGCGTCCTTATTAACAAGATATTCAAGTTTATTATGGTCGAATTTCGCCTTCGCCTAAACGCGTCATAAACAATTTAATAAGCATTGTTAAGAAGTATGACTCTTAAAGCGCTGAACCACATGCTTCAAAGTTTATGTCCAATGAAAGTATTGAATCATTTTTTTTTAATTTATTTGCAAATAATAGAAGAATTACTTATTAGAGAAAGAAATCCAAGCTTCATAAAAATCAGTCAAGATGGATTGAGTACCTTCAATAAAAAGAAAATGGTTGGAGCCGCGGGCGTAGATGTAATTAATGTACCCTCAACAAAATAACGTATATTTTTATGACTTCTTTCATTGTAACTTATCCTTTTATGAAAGGAATTGCTTGATAATTATTGGATGCCATATAAAATGAAGCATCCGAAATTAAATTCTCTAACAAAATTAGGACAGTAGTTTATGAAATTAAACAATTTGATTTTTACTCGACGGAAAGAGGGGTGTAATTTGTGGTCAATCTTGTAATTAGTTAAAAAAACTTGAATAGTAAAAAGTATTATCTTATTAAATAATTAAGTTTTGATAAACTTTAAAATATTCGCACATGGGAGCGCGGTAGAATATGAATATTTTAATAATTTTGTAGCATCTTTTTAAAATAAAAACTCATTTTATTTCAAGAAAACTGATGTGAGCGAAACGGTTCTTTAACGCTGCAAGCTGCTTTACACGTAGATTTTATCGAAAGTTATGTATTTTTTATTTTTATTATTTATTACAGTGTTATTAATAATTTCCTTTTACTATTGGTCCAAATTCGACCATAATAAATTTTAATCTATATATTAATACGTGAAGCAAAAGCTTTGGACCCCTTTTTAACGCTAATATTTTTTATGATAATATTCATAAAGTGCATTAATCCAAAAAATAAAACATTATACGTACTACCATGCATTTGACACACACAAACAAATATATTGATGATTACGATAAAAGATCACAGATGGCGCACCATACAGTTTGGAAACAAAGTAGTTGGTCTTGAGAAATGAAGATGGCGTTCTTATCAACAAGATGTTAAAATGTATTATAATCGAATCTCGACCAATGGGCGACCACTATTATATAGATAAATAATAATTAATTCGAACTAGCTTTTAACTGAAAAATAATGTAGATTGTTTATAAATTATTATAGTTATTTATTTTGCTACTAAGTATGTAAGTTTTCTTTTAAACTTTCCTTTACGCTTAATAAAAAATGAAAGTCTTTAGTTTGTTAAAGGTTAGCCAAACCCAACTAAAGAAAGATGTCTATCTGTGGAGACGAATTAAAACAAAGGCAACAGATTTCGAGAATTCATAAAACTAATTAAAGTTGATAATCCTCTAATATAGAAATCCTACTTCTTATATAAAGTAACTGGATTTTATTCTTTCATCTCCCTCAGTGGCGTTTTTCATGCAAATTCCTTAGAATGACAAAGAGATTAATCTTTTATTTTACATTTGAATGGAAAAGCGAGTTAAGGAAAAATGGAACACCTGGTGATAGTGGTCACAGTAGGTCGCACTTCTTTATTTAGTTAGATATATACTTAATTGTAAAAATCCTATGATGTTCTAGATATAGTGGGATATAGTGGGTTCTAGATATATCTATATGTACTAGAAAATGTAAGCAAGGCAGGTAACTTCTACTGGCGGCATTCAGAGACGTCAATCATCTTTTATTGAGTCATTAAGTCTACAATCGCCTCTGTGGTATAGCGGTTCAGTTGTTGGATTTGACTGCACGAGTACCCGGGTTCGAATCCCGGGTCGGGCAACAAAAAAAAATTGGGGTTTTCCCATTGGGAAATGTGCCCGGTTAGTGATAGGCTTGCCATCTTTCTTATTGTGGGACTTAGTGTCTTCGGCTAGTCGTGGGTGCCCTGGTTGTGTCTCTGCCGAACCCTTTCGGGGATATGCACGTGAAGATGCTGTATTAAGTCTACATTCTCCATACAAAATTGTGTCTAAATCAAAGACGTTTAAGAACATTTAATCTATCATTAAGTCACAATCCTATATAGAAAATGTCAATTAAATGAATATTTGAAATATGATTTCTATAAATTTTAAAGAAAAAAAAATCGCCCCAGACAGGATTTGAACATGTTACCTTTCGTCTCAAGCCGACGAATGCTCTAACCATTTAGGAAAACCATCTAACCACTGAGGATTCAAGTCCCGTGGCGAAATTTTTAATTCCTTTCTTACCCGTTAACGCGGGTAAATACAACAGTTATCTGAGTGTGGCCGTAAGACCCATAATTCGTTTTTGTCTGTATGACAATTACATTCGCTAGATTTTTTTAATAGCCCGACACGGAGATTAAATCCAGGAACTCGGGTAGTCTATTCCGACGCCAGATCACTAGACCATATCTAAGAATATATTTAACAAACAAGTACCTGTCTCTATTGGTAATCGAACCTAAGCATTGCGACTAATCGATCCATGTACAATTATCTCTGGACCAGTGGTCAACGTGCTCTAAAGTGTTATTGAAATTTTTTTTTCGTTTAGCATAACACTACTATACTCATTTGTTGATCCGTCATAATATTAAATTGCCTTTGTTAGAAAGTAGGTAACCTAGCTCTTAAAGCGTATGTGGGGCTTCTTCCCCGTTTATTTTACTATAAAGAAAAACGTATTACAACGGATGCTCACGTATTGTGATAGAAGAAATAGGGTAATAATATATTGGTGAATAATGGGATGTCGTAATACATGTCGAAGGTTGAATATGTAATTGGGATTTTGATTAAACTCTAGGTTTTGATTAAGATACAGAGGAAGATTGAATATAATTTTAATGTTATTACTAATATAATGAAATTAATGGGATATAATATTACAATCTTGTGCTATAATATAATATTTGCTTCCACGTTCATGTCCGGCCGCCATTGCTTCAGCGCCCGTCGTTTTCGTGTAAGAGTTTGGAATTTTTTTATTTAAGTTTACTGAATATTCAGTAACTTAAATAAAAAATTACACAGCTTGAGGCTAAGGACGTACCTTTTATATCTTTGGTACCTATAGGCAAAGTATAATGATCAAGGAAATTTACTAAATAATGCAAGACTTAGCGGATATCCATTAGAACAGCTGATAATAAATGATAAGCCCTAATTTTGATACTTACGCGGAACTCCATTTAAATCTTACATGTTTTCTTAGGAATTATTAAAAAAATATCTATATCCGCTCAAGAAATTTAGTGGCATGTTTGCAAATGCGATTACGCACAACTTGAATCAACTAACTACATTTTATTAACATTTTTTAACTGAACTATTTTTTTTCAAAAACAACAAAATTTCGTTAATAACATTTTTTATCTATAATAGAGATTATATAGAAAAAAAATAGAGAACTCTTTTGTTGAAGCCCAATAGTTGCGTTAATTGCGGTTTGGTAACTAGTAAAAAAATTAAGTAAAATCAAGTATATACCTAGTGCTAATTAAACCGACCGATATTAATTTTATATCATGATAAAATTAATGGCGGTCGTTTTTAGTGAGTTTTGAATTATGCTTAATAATGCAATTTTTTTGTTTGTGTTGACCTTACCTATAAGGTCCTCAAAATGAAGGAAGATTTTTGACATTATCACTACATAGTATAAAAAAAAGTCGCTTCCTCTGACCCTGTGTCCCTTTGTATGCTTAAATCTTTAAAACTACGCAACGGATTTTGATGCAGTTTTTTAATAGATAAAGTGATTGAAGAGGAAGGTTCATATGTATATTTTATACCAGTGTGAAGCAGGGCCGGGCTGCTAGTTATGTATAACTCAAAACTGCTAGTAAGATGTTACTTAAATTTATGTGGAGCATTTCGGAACCATTTAATATCTTTCAAAAAATTAATGATCCGTACCTAATTAAAATAGGGTCAGTTTTTGCGCTTAAATTATGCTAATTCTTTTTTGTTGTATTAGTTATTATCAGGAAGAGGTCCAGAAGACAAAAAATGTAGATTTCTTTTCATTTAATAGTCATAGTTACGACAGAAAAACTTTTTAGCTGGTCTATCTTACTGTTCTTACGTAAAAAATGCATGCGTGTTCTTATTTACAGGCGCGAGAAATTATATCTATTAAATAAAATACAAAACTGTTAATAAAAAAATGTAAATCGCAATTTTTTAAACTAAAACACCTGTGTTAATGTAGTAGTATATTATTTAAAATATCGCTTTCATTATTTTTTATAACGCGCCCCAACAAGTTTCAATTTTTTTTCCCAAATTCACCATTTCTTTTTTTGTTGTGTTAATTATTGTCAAGAAAGGTTATTATAAAAGACAAAAATAACGTCAGCTAATTAATCTATATATTCATACGCTGATGCTAAAACTTTAAAATGGGGTTACAAAAATTGCGCGAACGGAGAAGTATGAAATTTGGCACACTTATAGTTTAAGTGTAGGAGAAGTGCAGAATGTTAATATTTTTCAATAATAATGCTGATAAAGTACATTAAATCAATAAATAAAACATTACTCACACTACCATGAATTTGACACACACAAACAAATACATTGATGATAACGATAAAAGATCACAGATGGCGCCACCATACAGTTTTAAAAAAAGTAGTTGGTCTTGAGCAGTGAAGATGGCGTTCTTATCAATAAAAAAATAAAATTTACTATGGTCGGATTTCGACTAATGGGCGCCCACCAGTTATTAAAAAAGAGTAATTGTATTTACCGAACCTGTATTGCGAGGTTGCTTGGAAAGCTGAACACGTTATTTTCTATCACATTTCAATACAAGTTTCTACATTGAATATCAGTTTAAATGGAATTCAAAACTTCTTTTACCACTGCGACAATGAATAAAATATTTCAAAACTTCCATCTTTATTTGCCGTGAAAGTTAAATAGCATCGTATATCATTCGTTTTTATTTGTTATTTTCATAGCAATATAGATTATTTATTGACATTTAATACTTATATGACTATTACTCAGGTTCCCTTTGAGATTTATTTATCATACTATATAATATACCATATAAAAAAAAGTAACATCACGCCCATATCCCCGAAGTGGTAGGCAGAGGCATAACCAGGGCACCCAAGATTAGCCGAAGACACTAAGTCCTACAAAGTAATAGATGGCAAGCTTATCTCCAACCGGGCACATATCCAATCCCGAGCAACATTTTTTTTAGAAAATTGGAAAAACCAAATTTTCTTTTTGTTGCACGACCCGCGTTTCTAACCCGGGACCTCGTGCAGTCAAGTCCAACACCTAAGCCGCTAGATCGAGGCGATCCTATCCTATGTATATATTATATAATACTTAAGTGACTGTTACGGAATTAAGAACAAAGCTCTTTATATCATGATCTCATACTTAACCAATAGAGTTCAGAGGGTTAAAATAAGTGGTAAAACTTCTTCGGGTTCTGCGGTTACGGCGTACTACAGGGTTCTATTCTTGGTCCATTTCTGTTTCTTGTATATATAAATGACTTACCTTATTACATAAGGGATACCCACGATATTGTTTTGTTCGAGGATGACACTTCACTTATATTTAAAGTGAAAAGGCAATCAGGTAAGTATGACGAAATGAACAATGCGATATCCAAAGTTGTACATTGGTTCACAGTTAACAATCTTATTTTAAATGGTAATAAGATGAAATGTATTAGATTTTCAATGTCCTATGTAGTAGTAGATTCCAATGTATAACTAAATGGATCTAAAATGGACCTAGTTGAATCCACTATCTTTTTAGGTATCACAATTGATAATAAATTACTATGGGGTCCTCATATTGAGAAACTGACAAATAGGCTTAGTTCAGCAGCGTTTGCAGTAAAAAAATAAGAACATTAACAGATGTTGAAACGGCCCGAATAGTATACTTTAGCTATTTTTATAGTTTAATGTCTTATGGGAAACTTCTTTGGGGAAATTCTGCAGATATAAGTACTATATTTGTATTACAGAAAAGAGCTATTAGAGCTATTTATAATCTTAAAGTAAGGGATTCCCTCCGAGAAAAATTCAAAGAAATAAATATTTTAATCTTTAGTTCTCAATACATTTATAAGAATTTAATGTATGTTAAAAAAATCTATGTATGTTTACAAAAAAATGTGATGTTCACGATATTAATAAGAGGAATAAAAATAATCTAGCCGCATACAAAACTCGTTTCCATAAAATTAGTAAATCCTTTTTGGGTCAATATTTACGTTTCTACAATAAGCTGCCCATTGGTATTAGAGATATACCTTTAAATAAGTTTAAAAAATGTATAAAAGCAAAATTATATTATATTAGCTGCTACCTGCGGCTTCGCCCGCGTTTTCACAGAAACCCGGTGTGCGATCGGGATTAAAAATAGCCTATATGTTAATCCAGGTCACAATCTATCTGTCTTC
>NJDC01000685.1:137443-149078 GCA_002245475.1 Calephelis virginiensis | reverse complement strand
CCGCACGCAGCAGGGACCCGACTATCCCATAATATGGCAAAATGTCCCAAAGTTCCTTACGTACAACCCTATCAAACGCTTTTTCGAGATCCACAAAACCACAGAAAACCACAGAAAACAGCCAGATGCTTCTCTACAATGTTGCGGAGTGAAAACACTTGATCCGTGCATCCTCTTCCAGACCTGAAACCGCCTTGAGCCTCCCACAATGTTCCATCGGACATCCCTTGCATCCTCCTTTCAACTATTTTTCCATACACTTTTGATGCTAAACTGATCAAACTAATGGCCCTGTAACTTGTAATACGATAACGTTTAATTAAAGCATTATTATTGAAAAATATTAGCATTCTGCACTTCTCCTACACATAAGCTATAAGGGTGCCAAATTTTATGCTCCTCCGTCAGTGCAATTTTTGTAAAAAGGGCTCTAAAGTTTTGGCATCACGTATTAATATAATAATATAGATTATTGTCACATAAAATTAGCTGGCCAATCGAACTTCATTGGTTTCCTACCGCGGAGTAGCTGTATATACGGCAGTCTGAATATAGCTCGAGTAAACGTGACACGAAGTTTTATTTAATTACCGAAATAACAATAGGAAAAATTAAAATGATGTTTTTCGTAGCTTCCTTGCAGTTTTCATAATAACCCTATTTTGTAAACTTTCTCTTGACTTACACAAATAATCCTAAACGAAAATTAGCCAAATCGGTAAAGTCGTTCGGCGGTTATGCACTTACATACACTTCGGGGATTCATTTCATATACATCGGTAATGGTTATGTATGAACATAATTTAACATACACTTGATCCGCAATACCACAAAAAAAAATTAGAAGCCAGTTTAACTAAACACTGTCTTAAATTGACATCCTACCAACCAATAATATGCTAAACGTGGGTATCAAATCCAATTTTAGTCAGTGTTTATTAATTGGATTCCAATTTTAACCAGTGTATAGTACAACGTGTGTTTAATCAGTGTTTATTTTTTATTTTTAGTAGGAAGTTATTTATTTACCGCAACAAATTAATACAACATAAAAAGAATAGACTTCACATTCTGTTTGTTTTAAGTTATTAAAATTTTAAAAAATATTGTTTTTTTTTAGAAAAACAAACTACAAGACAGATGAGAACGCGCTTAAGCACAGCAGCTTTTATCGGCACCTTCTTACGTGTTTACAGCGATAATGGGCACCTTTTTAAGTGTCTAAAGTAATAAGCACGTTTTATACTAAAGTTAGATGTTTTACATAAAATTTACGCAAAATCAGCGCCTTTTTTAAGTTTCATAACAACAATGTCTAGCGAAATTAGTTAAGTTTTATAGCATTGTGTACAATGTTGTTTAGTGAAAGTGCTCAAATGAAATAACCATGAAGAAACTAGCGTATCGTGTATTTCCTCGTTGCCGCCAAATCTCACTATAATACGAGCTTGAGTAATGAGGCCACCGCTTTACTCGAGACCCATGACTTATTGACGACTTATGACTAATTATAATTGAATACCGTTTTTGGTAGATGCAATTTTTTACTTGACTAATGGCAAAATGGTAACGCGAATGCCAAAACCTAAAGAAAGAAGAACCTAATCTGACAGCACCAAACGTGTTTTGTTTCTTTCTGTTACTGCCATTGAGAGAAGATAGCGATAATTGAAAATTTATTTAGTGAGTCCGCAGTAAAATTATCACCAAATGACGTGTATAGTATAAAAGTACCATTAATTTGTAACTATAAAAGTATCTTCACGCCCATATCCCCGAAGAGGTAGGCCGAGGTACGACCAAGGCACCCACGACTAGCCGAAGACACTAAGTCCCACAATGTGATAGGTGGGAAGCCTATCTCCAACCGGGCACATTTCCAATCCCGACCAACATTTTTTTTAATTCGAAAATCGGAAAAATCCGATAACTATAACTATATGTCCATGAAAAGTAAATGCATATAAATATTAAGCCTATATCCAATTTGCCATAAAATCAAAATGAATATTTCTAGTTTTTTCGGCCAATTTGAAGCAAAAATTAACAGAGGGAAGAAGTGGAAAAGTTTACTCTAATTAAATGATTCAGAATTCACTCATAACAGTTTATTGCATAATGCGAACAATTACAACAAATTAAGGTTATAAAAATGTTGTGCTTTCAAATACCTATAATACTTATAAATACGTTTTGGCATCTGACTCAAACTTTTCGGTTTCGTACTTGAAATCTTGAACCTCTTCAAGAGGGGCCATGAAAGGAAATTTCTTTTGTACTGATGCCAACATACTTCGCAAAACCGCGCAGAGATCCTTTGACGTACCTCTCCGTCCCAAAATAATTTTCAAATCGAATGATATTTTTCGTATAGAGCCCGAAATGCTCACGTTCTGGAGATTAATGTTAGTACCTTACAATATTGATTACTGAATAGCTTTTCGATATTTACCGAGTTGTATCCGAATTTCAATTCTTTTGCTCTTTGAAACACATTTTATTCAAAACGGTTAGATGTTAGATTCTTATACTCAATTTAATTAATTTATCACTAGAATACATAATACATTTAAAGTTTTGTAATCGACGTTTTTAACCAAAAAAAGATTAATCTAACTTACACTCCACCGTCGTACGACGACCTCTCTAGCGCCCGGCGTCTAACGCCGAGCAACGAGCCACTACTACTCCTCCATCAAATCAACCCAGTAACTAGAACGCAGCACCAAGTCGAGGTACGGTCTCCCGGGAGACAGCCCCTGCTGGCGTGTTAAGGAACAGTCTAATCTATCTAAATAATGATGTGATCGGGCTGAACATTGTGCTCGGCCCACAAAGCTGCTCGGTGTAGTTGTAAAAACCGCGAGGTTGG
Source organism: Calephelis virginiensis (assembly GCA_002245475.1). Lineage (NCBI taxonomy): Eukaryota > Metazoa > Arthropoda > Insecta > Lepidoptera > Riodinidae > Calephelis > Calephelis virginiensis. The sequence goes on along the minus strand of NJDC01000685.1, from coordinate 146,206 downwards.
CAACATATTAGTCTTCCAAAGAAAAAAAAATAATAACTTACCAAATTCCAGTCTAAGGCTGGTTTTCACTATCGAATTTAAACGCGATCAACGTAAAATCGCGTTTAGTCAATTATCAAAAGTGTCAATCATTCACTTTATTTTATTATTAAATTCTTATGTGGTAAATAGTTTCTTAGGGGATGTGGATAAGAATATTGTCCATTTTACAAGAGTTTTCGGATTAGCTTATGAACGGGATCACAACTGGTAATTGAACTCGTTTACACCAAATTTAGTTTTATTAAACACGGTTTTACGGGTTGTTCCCGTTCGTCCCACCAAGCTTTGGTGGGACGAACGGGAATAAAATTTATGCATTTTAATAATTTCCCGTTCGTCCCACTGGTGGGACAAAGCTTGGTGGGACGAACGGGAACAACCCGGTTTTACATATGACGGTGAAATCAGCCCTAAACCAAGTTTTCAGTTGTCATATAAATGTCAATCATAGATACTATTAACATATTTGTACTTATGTCAATAGAGACTGACATAAATTGATTAATACCCTGACTCAATTATCTTTAATTATCTCACAAACGCCCATGTCAGGAACGATAGAGCTAGGGTTGCACCGCGATTTCTGCGTTATTCCCTCGACCAACAAGGCTCAAATCTGTGAATATATTTATTCCGATTCGGAGGCCTAACATCTCGGCCTCAGGTTTGCAATGCACTATTACCACCTTTGGTGTCTCTAGGCGGCGTGAGTTTCTTACCATCAGAAAATCCGTCTGCTTGTTTGCCTTCCAATATCATAAAAAAATATCTTAAATAAAAAAAAAAACGCCGCGACGTAATTGTGAAGTGTGTTCCTATTTGTGATGTAAGATGAGGCATTACAACGCAAGTTTTACGACTTATGAGGGATGATGGAGCTGAATGTCTGACAGCGGAAGGCGTCATTCGAATTTTATGCATCAGCGTATATTTCGTAATATTAAAGTTGGTATGCTTGAATACCAGTTTTTTTTTATTTTGTCTCGTCATTGTTAGATTAAAAAGTAGAATGAAATATTAGTTTAGAAACCAAAATAAGACCTTTTATATTATCTACATGAATCAAAAAGTAGAAAATGTTTTTGCAAGTTAAAATAAAAAAAATGATTAAGAAATATAACAGCGAGGGTTATAGGTTTCAATTGTTACAAAATACTTTTTATGCCGATATTTTAAACAGCTAAATCATAATATTTTTTATTTGGACTTAAAGAAAACTATTTTCTTCTTTTTAGTTCTGATAGATACATAAGCTAAGCTAAGCTAATATTTTTAAAATTATTTACTTTTATAGAAAATACGGGAATTCTTTGAGTATTGATTGACTACATATTGTGACAATAAATAAGATAAAATTCTATATAAGTGGTATGAATTATATTATTTTATGTATTTTAAATTATTTCTAGATGAATAAAGCAAACACAAAAGAAATAATTAATATAACACGGCAATGTTAAATCAAACGAGGCTGGTAATATACTGATTGTTTTAAATATATACCTACCTGGCAATCTTCTTATACATAAAAATCAATTACTGTTCGTCGAACTCGAAAACTCGAGAACAGTTGAACAGACTTGGCTAATTTTGATTTTTGATTATTTGTAAAAGTCCAGGAAAGGTTTAAATTATATAAAAAAAGGAAAAACTGCAAAAAAACAAGGAAAAACAACATTTTAAGTTTTCCCATACAAACAGAACCGGTGGCACGAATTTCGCCTGGACAGCTAGTATTTAATAATAGTTGACATATTACAAATTAATTTTCTAAATATAACATCTCAAATCACATTTTATATTAAGTAGTAGAACCATATTTAGCATTTATCATTAAACACAGCTTCTTATTTATTTCTTACAGTGTATTAAAAAATAAAAACATCCAAATCGCTACTTTTGCAAATAATACGCCTGAGTAGCTGTTTTAATTATGTATAACGTACATTTACTACTCAAAATTATACGGATTTTATTTACAGAGGGTACAAAGTAGGACATTAGAACTCAAAAATATATATATTATAAATATTCTGTTATGAAAACTGTTTTCGCTCGTATATAAAAATATTTTTTCATTATCTTTCAAATGTATTCACGAATTTTAAAACTTTTACATCTGTAAATTGTACTCGCGAAATGTTTTGTTAATAAGTTTTTAACTAAAAACACAAAAGAGAAGAGAGAGAAGTTTTTATTTGTAAGGGCATCAGCCAGCAGTAGACTCAAAAAGCTGTTCAAGATATGGCCATAGCAAATAATTTCAAACACGACAGGATATTGATGACAAAATGAATTAAAACATCATAATATTTCATTGTCATTCAATTTGTGTTAGCCAAACACCAGCTCAATGAGGATAGCTACTTGAAATTGGTGACTTTGTAATAATAAGAGTTTGATTGAACACAAGAAAAACTATTGTTTACTCAAATAACTTTTTATACAAAGGGCGCCGATATTAAAAATCTGTAAACAAAAACTACATGGCAACTTGTTTTATTTTAAAAGTATTTACAATTTGTTGATGAACTTTACATCACCTACGTGTTTTGTAAGGGAATTGTTTCGTGCATGTATTGTTACCTTCCAGCTTTATTGGAAATTGAACTTTTAGTACGGTGGACGGAGCGGAGATAAAAGAATTCAATTTACTTCTAAAACACTAGAAGCATGCTTCCGCCAGCGATCTCATAACGCGATGAAGTAATATATTGTTGCGACTGGTTCAATTTTAGACATGCCCACGACCGCGGTTTCGTGTGCTACACATAATCTTATTAAAGTGAGATCTTTCGATTTTGATAAAAAAAGGGTTGCACTCCGGGAGAGCCGACAGAAGTGAAAACTTGAAAATTAACGTTGTGCATTTTTGATATTTTGAAATGGTTAGGGAATAATTTTGCACGAATTGCTTTAATTATCAGTATGAAAGTACTATCATTTATGTGGTAGAATACAATATTCATTTATTGCGATTTCCTACACAAACATGACAACACAAACATTCGCACAAGCGCTCTATGCCGTCTTATTCGCGAAAGCGCCCTGCGCTGTCTTACGAATTTTCGTCTCACGAAATTTTAGGTCCTGACGAGAGTTTAGAAGCGGAACGACGATAAATAAGTTTTCACTTCAAAATACGGGGTGAAATCGTTGCCAAAATGCGAGACAGTAAAATTAAGTGTTTGTACACAAATATATTTTTCCAACAAACTGATAGGTGGCGATTACAGAAGAATAACAAAAATAAAAAAAAATCTATAACTTCGAAACTACTCAACGGATTTGAACTTGGTTTTAGCAAATTAATTACATACCTATACTTAGGAGCGTTGTTTAAACTTTGTTTCGTCAAAATCGGTTAAGGGAAAAAGAAGTTCTGGTCAATCAAGAGCGATACGCAGTTCACTGGGTCAGCTAGTCTGTTATTTTCTTTTATTATCGAGAATAAATAAAAAACAAAGCTTTTCTAAAAACTTATTAATGAACAATTAATTGTACCTACTCACAATAAGTAGTAAGCTAATAAAGTAAAAGTAAATAGGTTATCTATAAGAAGTGACGAGGATTCCGACAATAACTAGTTTTTATTATTAATAATATTGTTTTAATTACATAATATAGTTTCAATTACATAATATAGTTTCAATTAATATAATATCGCCTCTGTGGTCTAGCGGTCCAGGTGTTGTACTTGACTGCATGAGGTACCGGGTTCGATCCCCGCGTCGGCCATCAAAAACGAAAATTTGGTTTTTCCAACTTTATTAAAAAAAACATTGTTCGGGATTGGATATGTGCACCCGGTTGGCGATAGGATTGTCAGCTATCACATTGTGGGATTTAGTGTCTTCGGCTAGTCGTGGGTGCCCTAGTTGTACCTCTGACTACATATTTGGGGATATGGGCGTGAAGATATTTTTTAATTAATAATTTCGAATACCTTATTAAAGTGGCATAGTTTTACAAGTCCTAAAGAATAATAATGTTGTAAGTTCAAATATAACTTCTGTTATAAGTATTCATAGCAGACATTGGTAGCAAATTATGAGCACATTGACTAATAACAGTGTCGGAGGACCGACAAGGGTCGAAAAGGGTCCGGAACTAGACATTACTATCCATATGAATACAGAATAAAAGAAATTGCAAGTGATCGAAAGGATGTTTACTGTTGGCGCCTTGGATTCAGTTTTATTATGAATAGTCATAATCATACCTTTAGGTATATGTTTATGTGGTAGAGGTGGATACGAAAATAGATTCATTTGAATGATAACCTACTTAAAATATATTTATTTAATTTTACTTTTTATAAAACACATATACCTAACTAGATACAGTTACAAAATAAGTAGTAATACTATGTTGATAAGAATATTAGATGGAGAAATTTGACAAGCTCGTCAGTCATTAGTTTCCCCTGTCATGCTCGTAGATATCTGCGTTTCTTACTATTCGTCCACGAAGCTATTACAAGACCAGGATTAGGAGGCCACTTCAGGTATGGAACACGATAACGGCGATCACTATGGCAAGTTTAAGTTTTTTTGTCTTTAACCTTTGGCACGATGAAATTAATATATATATACCGGCTACCTTATTTTCTGAACCGGAACACGTCGATGGCAAGCACTGACGTTATGGCAGCAGGAATAGATAAGGCGGTGGTACTAATCCGGGCGAGTCGCTGCGATACTCTACCACCTAGAAACCTCCGAAAGCTTCATGGGAGATTGACACATCTCAACGTTAAAAATGAAGCATTTTTAACGGAAATATACTTTAGGCCCCACACTTAGTCAGCCAGAAGAGCCAATCACCGCACTCCCCCGTTCCATGATTACTATGAAGTAATTGCGCTCTAAAGTATATGTCTTCAGCGACAAATTACTATTTTTGACTCTATAAAAGTAATTTGAAAAAAAAAATATAAAAACTGAAACGATTATCTTTTAGGTGTAATACTTATCTATGTTTGTGTTAAATCTAGTGTCGATATTTTCATGATTGAAGTAGACAGATGGGTTTTGCTTTCAAAAAAGGGTTAACTTTCTGATTTTTTGTAAAGTACATTAATGTTAATCTTGTGTATTTTTGTCACCAAGATCCATGATTGCTTTGTATGAAAAAAACATTATATTGCAGGCGTATTTTAGCTTACATGGAGCCTTAATGTGAAAAAAATCATGGTTCTGCTACCTAACCCGTGTGGTTATCTTAATGTTACTCGTATAGACGTTGTTTCAAAAATAATGACTGTCTGCTCCCAGTGATTGAAAAGAACTTTTATATTTTTACATGAATTCTTTTGTAAATGTCACTTAATACCACCCATTGTAGTTTCAAATTAATTTCCATACAGAATATAGCGGAAAATCAAATTTCATTGACACGTGATAAACGCCTGCCTAAAGGTTGAAGTTTCAATAAAATATTAAATTATTATACTGACGGTTGTTCGCAGTTTCAGATCGGTTGTAAACCTCTGCCCTTTTTAAACAATGATATTGTGTGATGATTTTGATTTAAGTATGGCTCTTGATTTAAATTCGACTGATATTATTAAAAAAAGTAATGAAAACAGATTATTATTGATATTATGCCATTCCACTTTCAACCAATTCTTCACTTTCCAATTCACTTAATTATCCATCTACATGTTATATAGTATTTCCGGACACGGCCTGGCGATAGTTAAAAGTTATAAGTACACCTATTTTATGGGCAAAAACATGTGGAGGTCTACCCTCCACAGTCGTAATGGCCGACATTTTATTTATTTTTTAAATCTTGTGGATACCTCTTTCAAAAGATGCCAATTTCTCTGGACAGAAAGGTCCTACAGATGTAAAAAAAACTTTATATACTGGGTAAAAATAACATCTATCAAATAAAAAAACGGAAAGGTTTGACTACAAAATGTCTTAAAAAATTAGAAATGCTAATTTAAGTACAAATGTTTACTGTCTCATTCATTTTTATTATCATAGAAGATATTACCTGCGGCTTCGTCTGCGTTTTCGCAGGAACCCGTTGTGCGATCGGGATTAAAAGTAGCTTATATGATAACCCAGGTCACAATTTATCTGTGTTCCAAATTTCAGACAAATCCGTTCAGTCATTTGAGCGTGAAAGAGTGACAAACATTCACACAAACTTTCGCATTTATAATATTAATAGGATTTCAGAAACCAGCATATTGATAATATTTTTAATACTGTCGTAATACTTAATTATATTGCTTACAAATTGACATTAATATTATTGTTCTTACTTGCATAAGTCGAAAGTTAGCGCTATTTGAATATGTAGTCATTAATGTAGTGCCTCATATTAACCGCAATTCATTTTCGAAATAAAAAAAATATATTTTTTATGAGTGTTTGATAAAAATAGGTATATTTTGTAACCTTAAATTAAAGCTAGGTCGTGTCCAGACACACTGTATAAAAATGAACTCTCATTTCGCATGGTCATCTCATTACGCTTGAACGGATGAACCATTATCAGATCATTCTTTTTAGATGTGTTACTTTTTGCCCAGAAAAAATCTTGTAAAGAAAAAACGGAAAAATTTCAAGTGAATGGGAAAAACAATCCTTTAATCCATATAGGATTAGTAGCCGTTATTGTCAAGCGATACAAAGTTCACCAGTTCTTCTAGTTAGCAACAAAAAAAGACGTGTGACACTCGGAGACTGCCGCGGTAAAGCTATTGCATAAACAGGCATGAGTTACCAGATTGTGGGACGAAGAGAGAGATTAGGCACACATGCGCAGTAACGGCGATACAACCAATGCCACCTAGAGGCAAGTTGCTGGACTAAAGAGACAAGCGTGATCAAAAAGTGAATAAAAGTTCTGCTATTCATCGATAAATGCCAAAACTAAAAAGTATAAATGCCAAAAATAAAAAGCACTGCTGTGCCGGTCGAAGTGTTAGGTGTTAGTGTGGTGTTAACAGTATTAGGTTATTTTCGTTACGGAATTTTTGTTTTTGGTCTCCACGCTCAAGGCCCGCGATAGAAGCTATGCAATAGCTTAAAAACAGTAATATAGGAACTAATATTTAATTTATTACAAAATAACATGATAAGTGCTTATAATGCAGTTCAATACTAATAATTAATCGCAGTAAAACTGCAAACGCCGTCTCCATTTCATTGGTTACCACGTCACGATTTCATCATCCTTTCCTAAATGGTCCTACGTTGATTTTTTCCACCTCCTAATAAAGATTTTTAGTTACACTTAATAATACAGAAATTTTCACTTAACGACTTTGGTCAATGATGGTCGTCAAGTAAAAAAAATATTAAAGAAAAGGAAATAAAGAAAAAAAACATTTATTAGCGGAATATGAGTCTTAAAAAGATGTTACAAAATTATTTAAGCGTTCCAACATATTATATAAACTTGTGGTGTGCAAATATTTTAATAGGTTTTAATCAAATTATTAAATTTATTTATTTATTTACTATTTACACACTGTTTTTTATTGATTACATGATTAACTATTGATATAAACAATTTTTAGAATGTAAATTAATTTATCCCTATTTACCGTAAACTACCATTTAAGTATAAATCAAAACTATTAGTCGATTATGATAAAACTAATATGGGACCACCTCAGAATCATGACCTATGTTTTAAAACATTATAAAACATTAAAGCACGAGTCCGACTCGCACTTTGCCGGTTTTTGTTGTGTTAGTAATTATCAGGAGAAGGTTCTTATGAAGATAAAAACCGGGAAAGTTGTAGGGAAAATGGAAAAAATTATACTTTATTACTTCCCATACTGAACGAGTGGAACGGAGTTCGCTGGTACAGCTAGTTAGTAATAAATAGTAGGTATATTATGAGACAAGAATGTTGAGATATTAGATACAGATTAAGACATAACAAAGCTCAGAACATACCAAACATTTACATAGATAGTATTATAAGATATTTGAATAAACTAAGTTTTGCATAAATATAAACGAGCAAATAATGCTCCGTCTCCAGATTTACATAACGAATCAATTACGGCCGTTTCATTAATAATGCAAATTGGTAAATATATGCTATCGTTTACCACAGCCCTGGATCATCCTATGGGATCACTACATAAATACCCTCCCAACAGAGTGATTGCTTTCAATAGCCCCAATGAATTTGGGAACACGTTAATTCAGACGAATGTTAGTTGGTGTACCGTTATCTAAATTTTGACCAGTGTTTAAAAGGACTTCGGCCTAATTGAAAATTTGGGATGTATTTACGAGTTGGCAATCCTTATTCAATTATGTGATATTGACGATTTCGGGAAGCTTACAAGTTTGGGTAGATTTGATTTAAAATCAGCGAATTCAGATAAAACATATCATTTGCGGATTTGCCGCGTTTTGAGATTGTTTCGTTCTTTTACAGAAAGGAAGTAAACAATTAGCTTTAAATAATAAATAAATAAATAAATATCTCTGGACCAGTTACAAAACTTGGTCTAATTTCAACGTAAGCTAGTTAAAATATGCTTGTATCAAGAAGACAAAAAGAGAAAATAGAAGGAAATATAAATACTCATTTAGAAACCAGTAACAAATAAAAAAGGTGTGTGTGCGATTCACACACGATAGAAGTAAAACTTCAGTAAATCGACAAAAGAATGAGATGAATATATATTTGTGTCTCTTACCTGCAAAAGAATGAGATGAATATATATTTGTG
>NJDC01000685.1:103369-122803 GCA_002245475.1 Calephelis virginiensis | reverse complement strand
TTATTTAGATGGATTGGGCTGTTACCTACAACGCCAGGACCAAGGGCTGTCTCCCGGGAGACCGTACCTCGACTTGGTGCTGCGTTCTGGTTACTGGGTGGACTTGGTGGAGGAGTATTTGTGGCTCGTCGCTCGGCGTTAGGCGCCGGGCGCAAGAGAGGTCTTCGTCGCCGAGACCGGCGGCGACGGTGTAGTGTTATGTTAAAGTGATTTGAGATTGTCTTGTTCCGGTTTGGAGTTGGGAGAATAGCCTTTGCCGCGGTTATTGGGTCCGGGGAATCCGATAACACGTGGCGAGGTCTTCTATGATCGGGGGGACCCGGGGTTCGAACCCGGGACCTTATGCAGTCAAGTCCAACAACTGAACCGCTAGACCACAGAGCCGAAAAAGAGGCTGAAAGTAACTTACTCATAATTGAAAACATAACATGCTTTTATTGTACAGTATAAAGCATGAGAGTATCAAATCTCGGTAGGAAGAAATAATATCTACCGAAAGGTTCATTCTGCTTGATTTCAGTTGTTGAGTTTCAATTAAAGTAGCTCCGTCAGTAATTAGGAGATAATTACGAACTTGTATATTTGGCGAAATGAAAACCCTCATACCATCTTACATTTCCACTGCAAATTGTACGCAGTGAAACTGACTAATAATATACTCGTACTTCTTTTTCTATAGACAGATAGGTTTATACGAAGAGAGGCGACTGACTCATGTAGATATCAACTCATAGACAAAACTACAGAACAGGTATAGTTGAAATTTGGCGCTCGCAATCCAGATTACAATAGCTAAACAAGAAATATACTAGAGGTCGCTCTGATGCCAAAACATAGCCATTGTGTACATAATTACATTAAATAAATAAACCAAAATACTCACCTACTATAATTTTGGAAATATGTTACCTAAAACTGTAACTTTTGCAAAAAAACAATCCTTATTCACTGTTTCAGCTTTTCTTTCATTTTATCATTCACTTATTTAATCATTATTATTCATTAAACTACACATCATCAAATTCATATATTTAATATTTAAACTATGTAGTTTACTCGTGACTTCGTCAACATCATTATAGTTACTATTTACATACACATTTTCATCCCTATCCCTGCTGCCACAACGTCAGTGCTTGCCGTTGACGTGTTACGGTTCGGAGGGTAGCCGATAAATCTAATTTTGCTTGAGCAACGTACCATTACCATCTTTGGTGTATCTAGACGACGTGAATTTTTTACCAACAGGAAATCAGTCTGCTTGTTTGGGTTCCAATATCATAAAAAAAAGAGCCGAGTTCAAACTTGGCTCTTTAACTAATAATATCAAATTGCATCAAAATCGTGTCAGCAGTTTAGCCACAAAAGCGTTACAGACAGATATATATTTGCATTTATAACATTAAGTGTGGAATTAAGTTCGGATTGTGTAGGCACTTAGTAAGAAAGTATATTTTTTAATACTGCCCTCTAAACTATGATACTTAAATTTTATACAGTTCGTCAAACTCTAAGCTATGATGTTCAAATTTTGTCTTTTGGCTATAGATTGAGAACTATTGTAATCTATGGTAATAACAGCTACTAACGACCCATCAAATCGTGCAGACATCACCGATTCATTTTACTAATTTACATTTCTTTCTTCGTCTTCTTCTTTTATAAATATGGCTTTCGATCGTTTTTCACGACTATTTTGCCAATGTCAAGTTATTTAAATCTATACAATATACAGTCATTAGTCACTATGTACAAAGTCATGTCAGGGTCAGGGTCTTGAGTAAAGCGGTGGCTTCGTTACTCAAGCTCATCAAGTGAGATTTGACGGCAGCGAGGAGATAGACGATACACTAATTTCTTCAAAATTATTTCATTTGTGCACTCTCACTGAGCAAAATTAATATAATTCCCACCAAAAATAACCAATTTCACTCAATATAAACACGAAGTTCAATAATAATGAAAAAATTACGACCACCTTCATTCACAATGGCGGCAAAATTCCATTTCTTTCTTTATAAATTTGCTTACATACCTTTAGAGTTTTGAGATATTTCTTTTGCATTACTTTGTTAAAAGAATGCGATGCCTTGATACAAACAATTTACAAGAAAATAAGTCTCAGTCAGCCATCTAAGATAATAATATGTTTTATAACAGCACCAGGAGGCAAATAGGTAATAACATCAGTACTCGTATTTGTCATGTTTCAAATTGTAGAATAGAATAGATGGTAAACATTCTTACGCTGGAGATTCGAGCCCTAGCATATTTTAGTAACAGGCGAGTTATATCTGGTAACAAGCGATTTACAAATATTTCTTATCATTAGGACATCTGATTTCTGTTAAATTATACATATATTATAAACAATTCGATTCGTCTGTTTGATTGTAACGCTTTATTGGCTAAACAGTTGGACAAATTTGATGAAATTTATATGCATGTAGTTCAAAGACCCGAGTTCAGACAACGGCTAGGTTTTAAAAATAATTCTCAAACGAACTATAATGATGAATGAAAGTGTAAATGAAAATCTAAAGTACGATGGCAAAGTCGCGGGTATACATCCAATTTCATACATAAATATAATATAACTGGCTTGAATAACGTGAATAATGGTCCCAAAGGAACATGTTTTTGGAATAAAAACTATCCCATGTGTTAATCCAAGTTACCCTCTACGTGTGTGGTAAATTTCATGATAATTGGTTCCTAAAAAGGAGTAACAAACGGATATACAAACTTTAGCATTTATAATTATAGTTATACAATATAATTATAATTTATATTTATTTTCTCATTTATATTTTTTGTAACAAGAAAATCATTTTCTTGTCACAAACTGGTGTGTTATACAATAAAATCAGTCGGAAATTTTACTTTGAATAAAACATACTCATGAACTAGTCACTTACCAGCAACAATGAATGGATCTAGCTTCACAATGTCAAGCTGATATAGTATTGAACAGTACGAAAGGAAGCCTTTACAAATCGCGTAGAAAGACGGCTGTAATGCGATAGTGGGTACAAATGTAGGGTACCTATTGTTAACCATAACAGCGGACATTTACGGAAGCACTTGTCACTGTCGATGTGGCAAAGGAACTGATTCTGATAAATATTGTTGTGTCATATGTCACATTCTGTGACAGTAGTGTTGTGTGAGTATTTTAATGGTTCAAATGACGATAGTTTTACTACACTATTTATTATTACGAGATGTTTATTAATATTTAATGCTTCATTTTTAACCGAGTTCAAAAAAACGTGGAGGTTTCCAATTCAGCCGGTATAATTTTTTTTATGTATGTACATCGATTTTTCCGAGGTTTTTAAACTGATTTACGTAATTATTTTTTGGTTGATGCGTAATAGCTTCGAATTGTTCCCATAAATATTTGATTAAGGAAGAGCCGTTAGTTTTTATTTCATGAGAATTTTATTATCTATTTTCATATATCCCGATGTTTATTTTTATTAAAATAAATCATTTCAGCAATAAACCAAAAATTATTAAATAAAAATAAGTACGTCCATAAAAACTGACTTCAAAACTAAAAGCAGCAACCACCGACTTCAAACATATTAATAAATGGCACATGTAAATAAAAGGTAGTATATGATTAATATTAAATCTTTATTATTTTTTACTTTTTAGTTTTGAAGTCGGTTTTTATTAACGTAGTTATTTTTATATATTAACAGCCCGTCCTAGCTTAGCACGCGTGGACAAATATCTGTTATTATACATACAAACCTTCCTTTTGAATTACTTTATCTATTAAAAAACAGCAAATCTATTGCGTAGTTTTAAAGTTTAATTATACATAGCGACAAACAGCGCAATGCGACTTTGTTCTATGCTACGTATTGAAGTGAATAAAAATTTGAGAATTAAGTGGCTGTGACTTATGGAAGGACAGACAGACATGTCGAATACATACATATTAGTGCTGTTTTACCCCATTCCGTTTTTAAACTAGTTTAACCATCTGTTCAGGCGTGATGCGATGGTCAAGAAAAATTAAAACTATTTTTACGTATAAAAAAAGTCATCTAGTACCTTTAAACGAGAAACTCCTAATATTTTTGAATATCGAAAATAGCTATAACGATTTTCATGCAATTTAGTATGCAGTCCCAGCATTTAGGGGCGATAAATCCATTTTCATTTATTAAAAATGTTATTTTATAAAAAAATATAAGGAAGCTTGGTTATCTTTATATATTATAAGAAAAATCAACTAAATCATCAATAATCAAAGAAATAAGATTGACAAAACAGATGTAGAACGAAATGCCTACACTCCTCTAGGATGTTGGTACCCGGGGAAACCTAGGATGAGATGCTAAAATCAAATCGCTTGAGTTTTATTCGAGGGTGGCATTAGGTCTCCGAAATCAACATGCTTGTAAGAAAACAGTAATAATAGATGTGGAGGAAACTTGATAGGTGTGTATCGCAAAACTTGGCACTCGAAACTCTCAGTAAACCCAGAAAGGGAAATGGCTTAAAGGTGTGCGTGTATCATATTTTAAGATGAGAAATTAATTATTAACAAGAAATTGTTCTACTTCGCTAAACAAAATCAATTACTTTTAAAATCTACTTCTTAAAACCTGCTTACAAACAATGCCTAAATTGTTGAAGGGGACTCTTGAAATTAGTAATGCAAATTCCTTGAGCCCGGCTCATTATGAGGCATCCATAAAGGATCTAATAAATAAACATTAAGCTATCAAACCCTCGATATTGGAACCAATTTACCGTGAATACATTTTTTGCAAGGATATTTTTATATTTTTTAATGGGAAAGGAAAGGAAAATAATTTAAACTAAAACATTATGTACCACGACGTAATGTGTAATTATTTTTTTAAAAGAAAAGGATCCTACTGAAACTGGCAACTAATATGCAGGTGGTCGGTACTGATTTTCCCACAAGATAGCTTAAAAGCCAGAATGCCAGTTTTTATAACAACGAACAAGCAGGATGCTCTCTTGAAGTTTAGAAACAAATCTACTGGGATACTGGGTTGCCAGTGGCAACTTATATGCACCTGGTCAGAAGTGATTTTCCCACCAGGGTGCTAAGCCAGAATACCAGTTTTCAAAGGATGCTCTCTTGAAGGTAAAAAACAAATCTATACACACTTTTTTGTAGTAAACTTTTGTACTTATCCACTATACACTTTATGTAATACTTTTCGTTACTCTTTAGCCAACCGGTTTTTCCACTTTTTACAGCATCATCAGGGCTTTGAAACTTAAAATTTTGCTAGTACTAAATAACTATCCCATTTTAGAAATGCAATTATTAATTGTTAATAAATATTTCAATATTTCTTCTTTACAATAATGGCATATTATATCTTTTTAGAAACATCATTAACCCAGGAACATTTTGAAATAATTGACAACTGTTGCTAACATATTATTTTTACATCAGACCTGCTCGAAGCTCCATATCAAAATATTACTTCAAAAAATTTACACAAAACAATGGTTTAACATTATTTTTTTTAGTAAAATACTCCAGTTAGCTATATTTTGTCATAGCTATTCACTCATGTCGTTAAAATTAAATATGTAAGTACTGACATAATTATGATGTTAACTGATTTGACCTTGTTACGAGTAAAAATTATGAGATCAGACAAAAAATGATATTTTTTAAAGCGTCATATTTTTTGCGGTTTAAATAGTGGTTTAAATACTTTAAATTTAAACAGTGCGGTTATAATTTTTTATGTTTTTTTTGGGCTTGTCTTTAGTTCTACTATTAGCCTTTCAGAAGAGAAGGATATAGGGATATTTTATCACGTTTAACAGCGAGGAAACTAGGAAAAGAAACCTTTTTTTGATTTTCCCATAAAAATTAAACGGGTAGAACGAAGTTCGCCGGAACAGCTAGTTTGAAATAAAAAAAAACGAATTATGCAATAAATAGGCCACAACTTACCTTCTCATTCTCGGTATCATATGCACCTTAAATCTAAATTCATTAAAAGTTAAAATAACTTAACTTGAAGAAAACAGCAACTCAACCTCGTAAATTTTGTCATTTAGGTATTATTAAGAAACGAATTTTTTTCCATTTATAGAATAAATAAAGACAAATTTAAATCACTGCTAAGTGGCATGATAAAAAAAAATATAGTGGCATAAAATTGTTACAAAAAATATCCATAATAAACCATAAAAACCTTACCTTTTAAAACAGTTTCACATTAATAAATACTATGCACACAAGTTGATAAACGCAAGCGGTGACTGTGAATTTATAATCCAATCGCATGAGACAATTCTACTATTGAGGGCTCATGACTAGACAATGCTCATCGCACAATGTAGGCGAGCACTTAATTTCTATCCCGTGGGATCGAAAGAGAGAGCCCCTCGAGGACTTTATCAAGAACCGTTCTATCAACGGTTAACGATGCCCAAGTCCACTGTAGCATGAGAAGACTTTGTATACTTAATATAAAATATCACTATCTTATTCTATTAATATTATAAATGCGAAAGTTTGTATGTTTGTTTGTCACTACATTTCATGAAATTTAGCACACACACAGAGAGTAGTTTGGATTAACACACAAGACAGTTTTTATCCTGAAACAATGTTCCTGTGCTGGCAACTCCGTGGGCAACAGCTAGTATAGCATAAAATAAAGTCGCTTTTCTCTGTCTGTCTCTATGTATGCGTAGATCTTTATAACTGCGCAACGGATTGTGACTCGTTTTTTTTTTCAATTAATAGAGTAATTGAAGAGGAAGCTTTATAAGAATACCAACTTAGTAGTTTGTCCATTCGTGCGAAGCTGGGACGGGCTTCTAATTAAATATATACAAATTTTGAAATCGTATTACTGTTGTTGTATTAAATATATAAATATAAAATAAAGTTGAGATGGACTTAATTTATCACCGACATATATAAACCCACTTGCTCGTTTGCCTCCTCTTCTATAAAAAGAATATATAATGTTTTTGTTAATCAGAATTGAAATTACATAAGTTTGAGTGAAGGCAGCGTTATAGAAATAACATTAACGCGCAAAAATATAATAATTCTTTAATACAAGTGATTATTATTTCATAATGATTTTTGATAGCTTTATGTAAAAGAAAGTTTTGTTTTTTAGAGAATTTGCTTTTTTCTATATATCATTCATGTTAATATAGATTTTAATTAACAAATCTATTCACGAAGAAATAACTTATTTAATTAAAATTTGTCCTTATATCCTTTGCATACATTCAAGCTTTATTTATCCCATAACCGCGGTAGTTTAATTGGTAATAATTTTTACCCGCACATAATTCTATCCGATATAAAAGTGCTCGAGACTGGTATGTTCCTCGTGAAAACGATGTTTTACGTACGAAATAATATACCTATCATTTTGTTTAAATAATTTTCAATGCTTAACTGATAATATGTTAAAACCGACTTCGATTTTAATGAATAAGTTATTCTCCTACATAAAAACTAAGTATTGTTCTCACTTTTCCCGAAACTCCATCACATACAGACTTGGTGCCAAGTGGGACCATCTCGGAAGTAAGCTTTATCAAATAAAAATATTTTTTAAAAGTGCTTCTGAAATGACGAATATAAAAATAGAAGTTGAACATAACATAATTTCCCCATTTTCCAATTCGGTTAATGAAAAATGCGTTTGGCAAAACTACACACGTCGATATTTTTTTTGCCCGTAGCAATATGCCTTTTGATATAATACAAGTAAGCGAACAAACATACGGATTTCTTTATGGTATGAGACAACCATTGCATATAGACACCATAGATGTTATAAGTGCGTTGCAATCTTGTGGGTGCGAATTAGGCCTATTCTGCAAAACTGGTTAAATCACCCCCCGATCCAAAACATGCGTCTGTTACTATGACGGCTGGAATTGTTATGGAGGTAGATCCCTATCTGGGCAAGTTGCTGGACGGCACTCTTCCACCAGAGGTCTAGTGAGTAAGGACCCATTTCAATCAAAACTCACCTCATTGATGCATTCAGGCAGACTATTTAATGATCCTACAAAGTGGACTCAGAATAACACGAGGCGACTCATCAACTCTTATCAGATATTTAAAAATGTTAATACAGCAATCCGTTTATTTGCTGTCCCATGTAAAAGTTAACGATAATATTTACTGGCCATATGTTCACTTTTGAGCATATTTACATAATAGAAGTTACATAATAGAAGTACTGGCTATTTTGAGTAATGTAATGAAATTCACGTAGCTAATAAGCAAATAATAAAGGCGGTTAAAAATAAGGTAATAACTTTTAGGTGAAAAGAAAATATTGATTTTATACCACATTGCAAAAAACTTTGAACCTTATAACAAAAAAAATAATAAAGACAGCTAAAACTTAACGCAACCTAACCTCTCAGAAATTTTTTACATAGTTAAACATTCCAAAAACTTTGAAACTTGGTAATAAACAAATAATAAAGACAGCTAAAGTGTTACCAAATCTATTCTTTCAATAAATTTGGAAGGTTAAATTGGTGAAAGGCTTGCGCAATAGGCCTTCCGTCCCAGCCTCAGGAGAGCGACACACATGTAACATCTATGGTGTGTCTAGACAAGAGTTGTCTCTTGCCATCAGAAAGCCGTGTGCTTATTCCCTGATCTCTAACATAAAAAATATAGTTGAACATTCCAAAAACCTAAGGACTTAGTAATGAAATAATGAAGACAGCTAAAACGAACCCAAGATACTTTTTTTAGAAAATTTTGACATATTTGAACATTCCAAAAAAATTTAAACTTTATAATAAAGAAAGCTAAAACTAAACCCAACCTAACCTCTCAGAAAATTTTGATATAGTTAAACGTTCCAAAACCTTTGGGACTTGATAATAAACAAATAATAAATACAGCTAAAATCTTACCAAAACTAACCTTTCAAACATTTTTACTTTGTTATACATTCCAAAAACTTTGAGGCTTGGTAATAAAAAAATAAACATAACTAAAACTTTAACAAACCTAACTTTTTAAAAAACGTTGACATAGTTACACAATCCAAAAAACTTTGCACTTTGTTATAAAGGAGAAATAGAGGCAGATAAGATGTTACCAAACTTAAACTTTTAAAAAATTATGACATACCTACCTAGTTAAACATTAAAAAAACTTTGAACTTTGCAATAAACAAAAAATAAAACACCTAAGACGTAACCGAAACTTATCTTGCAAAAAATGTTGACATAGTTGAACTTTGTAATAAAAAAACTTGTAGAAAAACTTTGTAATAAACAAATAATAGAGATAGCTAAAAGATAAGCGAGGCAAATCTCCGAGCTATCCCCTAATAAAACAATACGCATAATTTCATCCAATAAAGAAATGCTCAAGACTCGTACATTCCTCACGGGAATCGAATATTTATTCGAGTAGCGTAACCGAGTTCCAGCAATTATTGGGCAAATGTTTACGGAAGCGAGTGGCCCCTACTCTTGGACTGCTTGCGCCAAGTGTTCCCTATTGTAGGAAGCTAGCTGCTAGCTTTCGATGCGTTATATCAGAACTCTCCACTTAGCGACCTAATTCACTTCTTTCTGAGCTCAAACATCTACGAATCTAATTTGATTCTATTGGTTTTGCATCTTGTAGTTTGTGTTTTATTTAGTACTAGCTGGCAACCCGCGCTTTTCTCAGCTTAGAAAAGATTTTTTCACAAAATTTATTTTTTACCATTTTATAACTAAAAAGTCAATCTAAGTATTAGTTTTTCTTCTTCACTTTCTTCAATACCGATTCCGCGGCTAAGCCGTAAAAGCGTAACAGACCAACAGGCAGACAGAAAGACAGACTTTCGCATTTACAATATCAATGTGGATTTTCACAGAAACTTTCTTCCCTCATTATAAGAATTTCATTTCTTTCCCTATTAAAAGAAAAGTGGCCTATATTTAAACTAAGATAGTTAGTTATATGTATATCAAATTTTACTAGTGGTCGCCCATTGGTTGAAATTCAACCATAATAAATTTTAATATTTTGTTGATAAGATCGCCATCTTCATTTCTCAAGACTAACTACTTTGTTTCCTGAATAGTTAGTGCGCCATCTGTGATCTTTTATCATTATCATCAATATATTTGTTTGTGTGTGTCAAATGCATGGTAGTTTAG
Organism: Calephelis virginiensis; assembly: GCA_002245475.1. Lineage (NCBI taxonomy): Eukaryota > Metazoa > Arthropoda > Insecta > Lepidoptera > Riodinidae > Calephelis > Calephelis virginiensis. The sequence goes on along the minus strand of NJDC01000685.1, from coordinate 112,627 downwards.
GAAATGTTTTATTTATTGATTTAATGTACTTTATAAGCATTGTTATTGAAAAATATAAGCGTTCTGCGCTACGGCTACACATAAACTATAAGTGTGCTAAATTTTATGCTCCTGCGTCCGCGCAATTTTTGTAAAAAGAGGTTCAAAGTTTTGGCATCACGTATTAACATAAGAAGCAAAATCTTGAGAACTGAAGATGGCGTTCTTATCAACAAGATATTAAAATTTATTTTGGTCGAATTGCTACCAATGGGCGACAACTAGTTCATTATAATTATTCATTTCAAATTGTAATATCTTTCTGGAATTCCACAGAATGTACACTTAGGGGCACATAAATCTCAACATGAAAAATAATCGTGTTGGCGGAACTGATTTGCTGGGAAATTGAACAATAGCTATACACTCCTGCCAAGTATATCCCCTGACAGGGGATGTTTCGTATTAACATTTTTGTACAATAATCTTTGCGAGCTCGTTTTTGTTTAAAAGTCAGTTATGCAGAAAACAAAAATAAAGTTTAGTTAACTTTTGAATACATACATATCTTCACACCCAGTACCTTGCGGAGTAGGCAGAGAGTATCGAGTGCCAAATCGCACGCTCCTTGCCGACCTGCCTGGCTTCTTCCACATTGATGTATATGAAATTAAATAATAAAAGAGTAGTTTAAAATGTTGGTTTTATTGGATAAAACGGAGAACAAGCACACGACTTTCCTGATTGTTATAGACAATCGTGGCCTAAATACACCATAGATGTTATAGGTGCGTCGTTACACTGTGGCAGGGGTGTTAATCTTAATGTGCAAGTTTACTTATCACCTCGACTACTGGACAGAAACGCAACAATACTTTATGGTTTCAAGAATTAGTAACAACCTAGCCTGTATATCTACCACATATATTGTGAGTTTGTCTCCTATATATGCCTAAAATGTTTCTCAGTAATTACCTATGAAATCCAACCTTAAAAAAACGCCTGATCCTGTTAGTCTATTTTTAGTCCCAACTAGTTATGTCAATAGAAACAAAATAAAAAAAAAACTTTCTTGCTAACGCAACTATTAAACGATTACGTACAATTGTACGTTATGCGTTATAAGTCATTTAAAGAAACCATCTAAAGTGAAATTCATTTAAATCAGGCGTTCGCATCCAAAAAAACATTTTTAATCAATAATTATTGTAATTTTAATCAATAAATAATATAGGCATTACCCATGTGGTTAATGATCCCACAGAAACATGTTTTCGAGAAAAAAACTAACGTATGTGTTAATCCAAGTTACCCTTTATGTGTGTGCCCAACGATCATGGAAATCGGTTCAGCAGTTTTTGCGTGAAAGAGTAACAAACAAACATAGAAACTTTCGAATTTTTAATATTAATAAGATGTAACCCATAATTTGCATATGAGGAAGTAGTGGAGTATTAATATTACTTGACGACTGCTTAATTGTATATTCTTTGAAAAAAAAAATTAAAGACTTTTACATTTTTAGATGTTTTCATAAAATGTTCAAGCTCTTTTAAGAATGCACATGAACAGAAAGTTTTAACGATTCTATTTCAAGTATTGGTTGTTATGTAGACAAGTTGACGTCAATAAGAAAAGAAACTGACTTTTGTGCTCGCTCGCTATTTTGATTTATGCTTGAAGTGTGGAGATTTGAGAGAATGTTAGCGAAACGAGATATCTACATGTTCAAAGTAGAAGTGGCGTTCTAGCCGTGATGATTAAACTGTTAATCGAATGACAGATACGATAATATCATTGCTCAACATTGACGTGTTCCATGCTAGGTATGATAAGCTCCAGTCACATATTGTGTGACTGTTGATTATTACTAGACAGATAAATATTAATGGACAAGTTACACAAATTGAATCTTACCCCAAAATAAGCACATTATATGCTTGTATTTTAGGTATTAGTCAACGATTCTAATACATTGAAATACTTAAATAAATACCAGAATAAACTTAATAAACACTCAGACCCAGAAATGCAAACATCTAAATGTTCTTCACACAAATGCCTGCCCCCGGAATCGTACCCGAGTCTCGCGGTTGATCAGTGTAGTTAGTTGTGTACGTTAGCCACTCGACTAATGAGGCGGTTACTATAGTGCACTCGAGCTAACTTTTCTAAAAGATTCTTTTGTTAAGTTAGATTTTTTTATTTATTGTATAAAATCTTTAATGAATTAGTTCACTAATAAATGTTTTCTTTTTTCTTTCAAACAAGCTAAAAAATAGCAGAATGTGTTCTTTTTTAAAATATGATTTCCTGATCATAAGAAAAACAAAATGGTGATGTTGCGAAGCCTACTGGTTAAAAAGGTTGAACTTTGATTGTGAGTTTATTTATGGTAGGGCAGTACTACCCTACTAACCTATCTTCCAAAATACGACACACGACAAAAATGATTTAATGGCTGCAGGAAAAATGCGTTCGCTATCTGACATTGGGGATAATTTCAATATGTCCCCACAAACTTTTAATCTATCCCTCGGGAATCGTTGATTAAATATATCACGAATTAACATATGTGACCTAGCGGTCTAAGTGTTGGACTTGACTGCATGAGGTCCCGGGTTCGACTCCCGGGACAGTCATTAAAAAATTGGTTTTTATAATTTTGTAATAAAAAAAATTACTCGGAATTGAATATGTTCCCGGTAGGCGATAGGCTTCCCACCTATCGAATTCTGGGACTTAGTGCCTTCAGCTAGTCATGGGTGCCCCTCTGGGTTGTGACTCTGCTTCCATCTTCAAGGGTATGGGAGTGAAGACACAAGTTAACATGTTGGGGCTAATTTGACATGTCATTAACATTCCTTGCCTTTTCTTTTCGTTTTATTTGTGTAACATCATACATATAAAATAAATTTAGTTGGTGCTCAGCAGAATCACCACCAATATCAAAAAGATAAAGATCTTCAACTAGTTGCTTTTGTTATACAGGGAAGGGCGAAAAAACATGATTTTTGTTACGGCAAAAGCATCTTTATGACTACGTCTTAATTCTAAATTCTATTCGTATTTATTTTCCTGAAATATCGCAGAATGTTCAGTAGTGTATAAATCCTGACATGAAAGTCGAAAGATAATCGCGTTGGCGGAACTGATTTGCTGGGAAATTGAATAAGAGCTACACACTCGCGCCAAATAAAAACATTCAACTTTACTGGGGTATCTTATTATCTTCGTTTAAAGAAAGATAAAAATATCACACATCTATAAATGCGAATATTATGTGTTTCATTTTCTTTCTTCCACTTTAAAGTACTGCAAGGTTATGGTAAAATTGTGGAGATAGATTTGGAAGCTAGAAGGGCTGGAAAGTCTGTGTATTCTAATGTCCCAACATGTTTCTATGACTGCATTCGCAAAAGCAAGATTCGAGAAAGAGTGGGCTTGAAAAAAGTTTTGATGTAAAAATGACAAAAGACATGCTCTGTGGGTTCGGTCTTGTGCAAAGAATTGCTGATACAAAATTGACAAAACAGATATACAGAAGTATGGATGTAAGTACCCGAAAGTTGACATAGTAGGACCAAATTGCTCTGGTTTTATTATACCTAGGGTGGTTGATACCACTGAGTCTCCGAAACCAGCTTGTTTATATGAATAGAATAACAAACCATGAGGAAGCTAGGAAGTCTGCAAGGACCGTGATATTAAGAACTCGATACTCCGTGCCATAAAGGACTTTGCATGAACATATACATGTAAGTTTCTAGACAAAATCTTAACAACTTCAACATCTAGCCAATTATATTTCGACCTTACGGGAATATGTTATAATCGATTGATAACATTTTTAACGAGGTGTTGATCATAGAATCAAAGTAACCAACATAGTTCGAAGAACAGAAATAAGAAAATATTGGTCATATCACAAGAAGTCATGGTAATCTCCTAAAATACAATTGTGATATGGGAGCGACACGATCAGAGGAATGCATACTGGATGCCCTGCAACTAGATAAAATGGCTGACTGAAAAACCTCGCTACAACTCGATTTGTGAGACTAAACGCACAGGCATATGATTTTTATAGGAGGCAACATATCCCTCAGGCACATCTAGTAGTAGACCAATATATTGCAGGGATATAATAATAATATAACTGGGATACAACACAGAAAAATTATAGGACAAAAACCCTAGCAATCCTTGTGAAAAAATTACTTCGTTATAGGAAATGTATTCCTCAGATGTATCCAGTAGCAGACCAATGTATTGCAGGGATAAAATGAAAAATAGTATAACTGAGAACTACAGAAAAACTATAGGAAACCCTAGCAATCCTTGTGAAAAAATTACTACGTTGATGTTAGGTCTGACTTTGTTCTGATAAAAACATTTCCTATCCCACAAAAGAGCTAATAACTCAAAACAAAGCCTGTATGTTCTTTGTTACTTAGTTTTTGTTTGATTTAAGCATCGAAAGGGTTATTCTACAAACAATCATACTTCGCTTCAATAATCATAACGAACAAAGATTTGGCTGAGCGTTTAGGTGGGGAGAAGTCGATAACGAAACAAGGTCGGGAAAATATTTGGCCAGATAGGTTAGTTACGCTTGAAAAAATCAGCTCTACAATAAATATTTTGCTTGACGCACTGACGCAATATTGTAGGCCGCTGGAGAACAACACTTGAATTAATTCTGTATATTAATGAACATGGCAACATTTTATTAAACTTGTTTTCCTGTTGCTGTACCACGGGAGCCGTTTGAGTGAGTGGGATGTAAAGTAGCCTATTTTTTCCTGATTCGGGAAGATGATTGGTTTTACAGCTATAAGCCGGCGGCAAAGATCAACTGCTGCAAATTTAACCGCTCGTTTACTTGACGATGATTAGTACCACCGTCTTTATCTATTACAACCAAAACGTTAGTACTCGTCAATTTCGTGTTCTGATAGCCGTAAAATAACTCACGTAAGATGCTTAGTACTCGGAATTCAAGTTGGCAATACACACATTTGGTATCTGTATGCAATGAGTAATTGCTACTTGACCACCTCTCTGGTCGAAAAGTTAACGTAGACGCCTAAGCACGAGTTTCGGGTTTGATTCTCGACGGGGGTAAACATTTGTGTATTAAACATTTCGATGTCTTTTTTGTTTGTAATTTTAGTCATTCTGTTATCGTTAAATAACACCCATAACACAAGTACATAATAGGTTTGCTTTGGGATACATTAAATTTCTGTAACTTGTTTAGGGATATTTATTTATTGTTACCCTCACAAAATCCAATTACAACCATTATATTGAATACCCAGAATTTCGAATTGTAAACTCTTTGGATTCCACAAATGTTGAGAACATCAGAAGATTTTTCAAATTCAATATTTTTGAAACTGAAAATGCACGTCTATATTTTCGGAACCAATATTCGTGGAACACAATATTCTCGGAATTAAAAATAATAGTGTTGTGCGATAAAATCGATTCAGTTGTTTATGTTCCAATCTTGAAAAAGATACAAGAACTTCAGCTTTTAAGTATTAGAAGAATTATAACACTGAAAAGAACAAGAATAAAAAAAAAACCTTTCAATAAAAGCTTGTAAAATTGTCATTCTCACGAAGAAAATAAAAAGCGCTAACAGACATCGGCACATGTACAACCATTACTTCGGATTGATATACTCATAACCCCGAGGGAGTGTTTCATTACTTTTATCTAATTTAGTGGAAAATCAAATCTTTCAATAAGATTATCCCAGCGTCCGCGGAGGATGCGAGGCTTTGTCAATTTTCCCCTATTACAACTTCATACCTTCTTTGTATATAAAATACTGGCTGATGGCGCTACTTCGCTCTCGGTTTAGAGTTGTAAAACTTTGAATTAACTATGTCAATATCTTGTGTGTTGATTGAAAAAAATATATATTTGACACGATATCCGTAAATATTGTATGTAAAATTTATGAAATTAGATAAATGTTTCAGCCATAAAAGTATTATAAATGGAAATAATACTAATTCCATCTTCTTTTAGTGTCGTAGCCAAATGGCAAAAACACGAAACCTAATAATATTTTTTTAACTTAGGTATAAATAAAAGGTTCAATAATTACTTACGTTAATCATTGTTAAAAATAAATTTAACAATATTATTACATAAATAAATTTAATAAACATTTTCATAATCATAATCAAAATAAAAAAAATACATATTATACAGTGAATTTCCACTTGATTTTGTACAATGCTTGTGACATATATAAACAAATTTAATAAGCAAAATTTAATTTGTGTACCGAGAACACTCTCTCCCCTTACTTCAAATGACGCTTAATTCCAATCCTAAGCGGTATTCACAACAAATGATAAACAAGCGTCTTTGATATTATCATCTCTTTAACATACAGTTTATACAGATTAAGCATGTTCAAATAAAAATACTAGTTAAGGTGCTGATAGACTTGAGCATTCACTTGTACCAGAACATCGAGCATTCGCCGTTTTTATATTTGTCGAACTGAACAACGAGCCAAGCCAAGCATAGAGCCAAACATTGCTATGATCATTCTAGTGAACGCTCTAGTCGATGCTCGTTAAAAATTGTTCTTCACGATGATGTCGGAATTGACGGTTGCGTGTACTGCATTTTTATTCCTTGGTAATTCTCATGACATGAAAAAAAAGAAACAGAGCAACAGGGGTGCCAGGAGGAACGTCTCGGAGCGGTGGGGCGCTTAATAATAATCGAAGCTTGGCTCGGCAAAAAGCTCGAAGCAATGCTCACTAAAATGGTTTCGTTATTGTTTTTACTATGTTGGAAGGCAAACAAGCAGACGGATTTCCTGATGGTAAGAAATTCACGTTGCCTAGAGACACCAAAGGTGGTAATGGTGCGTTGCCAACCTGAGATCGGTTTTATTAGGCCTCGAGCAAAAGTAAGTTTACCGGCTACCTTACCATCCAAACCGGAACTCGTCATGACGTTATGCCGGCAGGAATAGGAAAGGTACTAATCCGGGTGAGTCGCTGCGAAACTCTACCACCTTGTCAGATGTCACGCTATCAGTGACCGTAAGCCTATGCTCGCCTTTTACGAGCTGCCTGGCAGGAAGGCAGATGGTCAATTCTGCAAAAGGAGCCTGGACCAACACGGGGGAAATTTCTGTGATGTAACATTCGCACAAATGCTCGTTACAAGTGAATGCTCAAGTCTATCAGTACCTTTACATAAATATGTATGTCATGGAAAATATAAATAATTTTAAGCTACGAAATTTCAATTACCTCGTTATTTTTACGCCAATTAAACTGTTTGCGGCGGTTTGTAGTGCAACCGTATAAAATCAGGATCACAATTTTCTTAACAGAATAATTAATTACTTGGTATTTATTCGCATGTTTTACAGTATTACAATAATTTTATTTATTTAATGCCTTGGTCACGGAAATCATAATTGTTGTGAAGAAATGCGATTTTATTTTGCATATATTTTATTGAAAAATGTTTAAGTACAAAGAAATGGATATTATAGCTAAAAATGCTAGTGTGCGTTATTTTGTCTATAGTGGAGAGCTTTTGCCATGAGTTGGTATTGATTACGTTCGGTAAGTTACGTATCGAAATTTATGACACTTGGTCTAAAATGTGTTTCTCTTAGTTACCAATAGAGGCGCTGTTCAAAGTTTTTGGAACGAAGTTTCTTATTGCGCGTTGTGAATGGGGGCTAGACGGACAAAATTCTTACGAAAATGTGGTTACGACACTTTTTGTTCTGTGGTCTAGCGGTTCAGTAGTTGGACTTGACTGCATGAGGTCCCGGGTTCAAATCCCGGGTCGGACTTTTTTTTTTTATTTTATTTTTATTTTTCATTTTCTATTTTTTTATTATCATTTTCATTTTTTTATTTGTTTTATTTAACAATTTTTTTATATATTTTTGTTTTCTTTTTTTTGTTTCATGTTTCTCTGTCTGTCTCTCTCTATAAGAGAGATAGAGATTACTAGAGATTGAGAGAGAGAACTTCGTTCCATCCGGGTGTCCCTTGACACCTCTCAACTTTTTATACAAATAATTTACAGAGACGGTAGAGGATATAATAAACTTGACAAGCCGTAAGCTCATGCTAAGTGCTCAGTACGTAGAGGCGAAATGTTTTTATAAATAGGTACTTACCTAAAGTTTATCATTTTCAAACTTAAAAAAACTTTCCGAAAAATGCTTAGTGTCTGGCGTATTTGCGTTGGAATTTTTAATATCTACACTTCACAATTGAAAAATAACCTCGAATAAGCTAATAACTTGAGTGGGTCTATAATCATCAGAAGTCCATTATTTTATTAGTTTTTAAAAGATATATTTTGACTCACATTTATTTTTTGATAAAGCACTTGCTTTTTTATTTATTCGCGAAAAAACATTATGAAACATTAGTCTTTTATTAATAAGTTAAAACTTTCACTGACGGATAAGTTATAATAGTTTCCTAAAATTAGCCAATATGTCCATCACTGGACCTTATTTCAATAAAAAATATACACTTTCAAGAAGAGGCGACATCTACCTCAAACGGAAAATCGTCACATAATCAACTTTGAAGTAGAGGCTTTGCAGTACCTTAATCCAAATTTTCATAAAAATTTAAGCTGCTTAGAACGATTGTGAATAAAAACGGGTATTCCCTTTACTACTACTCAATTTCAGAGTCAACTTATCTCCATTTGTTTACTTTCAATGACCCCTTTGGTCCGGGCTCCTTTGAAGAATAGACCATCTGCCTTCCTGCCAGGCACCTCGTAAAAGGCGAGCAAACGCTTACCGTCACTAACACCGTGACATCTGAGTAGGTGGTAGAGTTTCGCAGCGACTCACCCCGATTGGTACCAGCGCCTTACCTATTCCTGCCGCCATAACGTTATGACGTGTTCCGGTTCGGAGGGTAAGGTAGCCGGTAAACTTACTTTTGGTCAAGGCCTAGCATCCCGGTCTCAGGTTGGCAACGCACCATTGGTGTCTCTAGGCGGCGGGAATTTCTTACCATTATGAAATCCGTCTGTTTGTTTGCCTTCCAATAATATATAAAAAAAAACTAATTAGTATTTCTATTAAAAAAGAGATTCGTAAATTGTATTTGAATTGACTAAGCAACTGAGATGAAAATTAATAATTATCCCTGGACAAGTTACACAAATTGAATCTAACCCCAAAGCAAGCAAATTATATGTTTGTGTTATGGGTATTAGTCAACGATACCAATACATAGAAATACT
>NJDC01000685.1:59025-93581 GCA_002245475.1 Calephelis virginiensis | reverse complement strand
CTCAGAACTGGAACATAGCAATCATTAACACTGACAGTGTGCTGAAAATGAAACTCAGGTGTCTCAATTCAGTCAGGTCGTATGAGGTGTCCTCCAAGTCTGACTGATTTCGCTGGTGGAATGTCTGTGTGGATTCCTTAAGTCTCCGATGATTCATAGTCTTGAAATTCAGGATAAACTACTTACCTAATACTTATTGTGCAGGTGGTGGTAAGACAGGGGTATACTGCTACCAACTTTACCACCCAGGCATTTGCAACACTGCTTGCCGATTGGTACAACAGTTTTAAGTATGTTAAGCGTACTACGATCATAACCTTATTTAGGTAATGCGTCATCACCTTTAACATTTATAGAAGATCCATATTTCTTGTCATTAGAAACTCTATTTGCTTGTTTACCTTTAAATCACTTTTATAGTTATGTCCAACATTTACGTACCTGTTCAGTGTCCTGACGAAAAAGAAGTTTCAAAGCATATAGTCGGTAGTTTTGGTGCAATCAAGAAAAAAAAAATAGCAGTAGTTTTTTCATAATTATTGTCATGATGACAATTAATCAATTTTCGTGACATATTATACAATTTTGTTCCGTTTAACAAAGTTACAGAAGTAATCATGAAAAAACTAGTGGATTGCGTAGTTCCTCGTTCCCGCCAAATACAACTTTGTGAGTAAATCGGTGGCGTTTTTAGTCGAAAAGGAGGCCACCGCTTTACCCAAGACCTTGAGACTTAGCTTTCTTTGATGACTAATGACTAAAAAATTTTTGAGCCTGGTTTTATTAAATCTTGTAACTTAGGATGAATTTCAACTTTATTAACGGCGTATGTTAAAAACTGACATTAACCACTACATAGTGTAAAACAAACTGGCTTTTCGCTGTCTGTCCCTATGTATGCTTAGATTTTTAAAACTAAACAAATGATTACATTTTGGTTCATTTCTTGAATATATAGAGTGATTCTAGGGAAAGGCTTATCTATATATTAATACGTGAAGCAAAAACTTTGGACCCCTTTTTACAAAAATTGCGCTGACGGAGGAGTATGAAATTTAGCACACTTATAGTTTATGTGTAGGAGAATTGCAGAGCGCTAATATTTTTTAATAATAATATTTATAAAGTGCATTATTTAAAAAAATAAAACATTACACGTACTACCATGTATTTGACACACACAAACAAATATATTGATGATAACGGTAAAAGATCACAGATGGCGTACCATACAGTTTGGAAACAAAGTAGTTGGTCTTGAGAAATGAAGATGGCGTTCGGATCAACAAGATATTAAAATTTATTATGGTTACGAATTTCGACCAATGGGCGATCACTAGTATGTATAACAACATGAAGTTTACAACGTGCGAAGCTAGGAAGCGCTGCTACTATCTGTATATTGTTTAATAAATTATGATAAAACGCAGCAACAACAAATTATCTGTGAAATTAATCTCCTAGGTCAGGAAATATAAAATTCATATCGTGTTATTTACGTTATGATGATGACAGGCAATGAAGCTGCCATGTGCAAGTGCTTAATCAAAACTTCAATTAAATTTCGTAATACATTTCAACGTTCATCCCGTCTCTGGGGGCGTCAATCTATATGTTTACAAACGCCTGTATTACACACGAATAAAGCGTTAAAATTATTGGAGTTTAATAAATTTACATTCATTCTCACTAGCTGTTTCTCCGTGACTTCGTCTGCGTGAAATAGATTTTCGTACTAACTTTCATCTCCGATTTGAGTCGTTAGGAGGTTTATTAAAAAAAGGACGGATTGCACTCCGGGAGTGCCGGCTGAAGTAAAAACTTGAATATTAATGTTGTGCATTTTTGATATTTTGGAACGGTAAGGGAAGTTAGTTTTGCACGAATTGATTTAATTATCAGTATGAAAGTACTATTATTTATGTGGTAGAATAAAATGTTCATTTATTGCGCTATCGTACACTAACGTGGCAACACAAAAATTTGCGCAAGCACCCTGCGCCGTCTTATTCTCGCAAGTGCCCTGGGTCGTCTTACGAATTTTCGATCAGGTTCTTTGTCCTGACGCGAGTTTAGAAGTTTTTACCCATTCCACAAAAGTGCGCAAAGCCGCTGAAGAAATTTTCACTTCAAAAAAGTGGCCTATGTTTGATCTAGATGCGTATTAAATTGCATCACAATCAGTCCAGCGGCTTAGCCGTATAAGCGTCACAGACAGATAGATTTCTGCAACAACAGACTTTCGCATTTATAACATTGTATGGATAATATTAGTCTATGTTATAAAAACATACATACTCGTAGATGTTTCCCATTGCTATAGTTACTTAATTTTTCTTGAGGAAACCCGTTAGATACCTGGATGAATGGTAGCTTATCACCATTTTCATGGGATAACATAGCAAATAAACTCTCAACACTTGGGTGAAAAACAACCGTGTAGTTGTCCTTTGGCCGTGGTCTTAGATTTAATGTGCAATTTTCTCAAGCACGAAAGACAAATATACGAAACCTTTTGCGTATGAAATATTTTGTGTTGACAATATACATATTTATCTTACGAATACATTTTTATCTTTATCCACCGTCAATTGGTTAGTTTAAAGATTGCAAATGTTCTTGAATAGTTTTATTTAATTTTTTTCCTATTTACGGGTAAGGTAAGTCCCAACTTAAGATGTAAGTATTGCTTTTATTATAATTCTTAACTTTTCTGTAATCAGTCCAGAAAATCGTATTTAAGTTGACTTGATGACATTTTGTAGGTCGCTACAAATATCGCTCATTTTTTGTATTTCAAGCTAGTTTTCGTGACTTCTGTTTTTTTATAGTAGAGGAGGCAAACGAGCAAATGGGTCACCTGATGGAAAAAGATCACCCCCGCCCACGGACATCCGTAACACCAGGAGAATCACAGATGCGTTGCCGACCTTCAAGGAATGAGTACGCTCTTTTCTTGTAGGTTCCTAGGCCATAATCGTTTGGGAACAGTGCCCTCGGTAACTGATTCCACAAAGGCACAGTTGTAGATCGCCACGCATCACGATGATGGGCATGATACCTTAAGCTCTGAAGCGATGTCCGTAGGTGGAAATCAGCGCCTGGAATTAAACCAAACAACTCCTTAGAGCATGATAGATAACAGATGCGGTAGAAAACACTGAATGACCCTTACTTATTACTTAAGTATTAGTTACTGTATTAACATTGTATTACTTAAGTAGGAGAAAGTTGCTCGGGATCGAAAAGTATAACTGTATGGGAGAGCAAGAGTTAATTTGTACCGCCTCCAAAGCAAAAACAATGCTGCTTTGCCAATATGAGCCTGAAAGTTGTGATTTCTTATGTAAAAAAATCCTACCTTGTATTTTTCAGAAAGAAGAACTCTAAGCTCCGACACTATGATACCAGGAAAAGCAAACTTGATACCATTCAGGCCATCCGCCGTCAAATACAGCTCACAGAGAGACAAAATAAAGTGTTGTTTGTCTAAAAGATACAGTTGTAGTCTTTAAATGTATTCAAAACTAAGGTAACTGAAGCCATCAAGTTTGGTAATGGAAACATAAAAATAATAAGTTTCTTCACGCCCATATCCCCGAAGCGGTAGGCAGAGGTATAACCAAGGCACCCACGACTAGCCGAAGACACTAAATCCCACAATGTGATAGGTGGCAAGCCTATCGCCGACCGGGCACATTTCCAATCCCGACCAGCATTTTTTTATTAGTAAATTGGAAAAATCCAATTGTCTTTATGTTGGTGGACCCGGGATTCGAACCCGGGACCTCATGCAGTCAAGTCCAACACCCGGACCGCTAGACCACAGAGGCGATAAAAATAATAAGATCTAGATAAAACGTTTAAAAAGATTTTACATAGTTTATTGATTTTAGAACACTTATTGTCTAGCTTCTTTATCTATCCCACCGAGCGCACTACAAAATCCATCGGAGATATACCAACTATAGAAAAACTTCAGAAGGGATTTAAACTTGGGAAAATTTATAGGTCCTTGACTAGGGCCAAAGGCAAAAGCCAGTATTTCAATCCTATTATGCCTACAATAATGTTTCACACCGGTAGTATTCCGGTAATAAAATTTGACGGGCTTTGGGCAATATGGAAAGTAAATTTGACGAAGCGATGTGTCTGTGTTTGGGCAATTGTCATCCATCATTTTTATATCTCCATATCCATTGTGATACGTGTCGCTGCATATTTAAAAGAACATTAGAACATTTTTGCTGGCTTCGCACACGGGAAAATTATGAACGTTTATTTGTTTACTCTGTATCCTGTTATATTTGGTGTGCTTTTGTGAAAATATAAGTAACATTTTGTATGCCAAGTGAATAAGTTCCACAGGCAGACAACACATTAAGATTTTTTTAAGTAAGTATCTTCACGCCCATATCCCCGAAGAGGTAGGCAGAGGTACAACCAAGGCACCCACGACTAGCCGAAGATACTAAGTCCCACAATGTGATAGGTGGCAAGCCTATCGCCAACCGGGCACATTTCCAATCCCGACCAACATTTTTTTTATTAGAAAATTGGAAAAATCCAATTTCTTTTTGTTGGTCGACCCGGGATTCGAACCCGGGACCTGATGCAGTCAAGTCCAACACCCGGACCGCTAGACCACAGAGGCGATTTTAAGATTTTTTTATCTTTCCATATCCGTTAAAAGTAAATTAGCCGTATTTATGTAATTTAAAATGGTTCAGAAATAATAGTTAGGTTTATTGAGGTTTGCTTTTTTACTGCTTTTTAAACTTTTTTCATAATGTTATAGAATTTGCTGGTGGTAAATATACACTTCATATATGGAAACAAAATACATTAAAGCAGATATCACATTGTACCGCACACCGTGACATTGTTCGGTGTTGCGGACTTTGTATTGAAAAATCTTGATTAATAATCGTATTCAAAAGAGCGGACGACGGAAGCGACGTAGTGCGGAATATGCCACATTGAGCTCGCTAAGGATTTTCGAAAAGAAATGACGTATGCGTAATGAATCTCGACTTGAATAAATTTTTTTTTTAAATCGACAGCCGCCGAAATTTTGAATCAGATAGTGATCTACTAGTTTCGCCTCAAAGTTCGAATTTTAAATGAACGAACGGATAGAATGCGGCACATTGTGTATCGTAAATCCGGACGCGGTCGGCGGCATAGAACTAACCTTACGGCTGTGCGGTTTTGTGCTTTTGCAGTCGCGTATGGTATCCGATGTTCCGCTTGCCGGAGCGGTATAAAATATATAAAAATTCATAAGTTTGCTTACTATAACCGATCTCTACGTTTCTTGTCTTATATTTGATACGACCATTTATATAATATAAAATGTTTCAAACTGGTAAAAATCAACAATCAAGGTAATCGATTTCACATGAAACTAGCTGTTTCGGCAAACTTCGTTCCATGCGTTTAGTGTATATGGGAAAAAAAGTGTTGTTTTTTTTTCTAGTTTACTAGAAGCGGAAAGGAATACAAATTATCTATACTATCTCCTTCTCTTGGTTCGAAGCTTCCTCCACCTCAGTTTCCAGTCAAATTGGTTGAACTGTTCTTGAGTTGAGTTATATTTGTTATATGTTTGCTTGATTTCCTAATAAAAAGGTTACTTTAAGTTTATCACGTTTTCTGTTCTTGATATAATTTTCAGTTTTTTTAGGAAAAACTTCGCCTCTTGCTGGCGGTGCTCGCCCCATTGAGCTTCTGACGATTTAATTTAAGCGTTGAAAATATTTCTACAACTGTTTTTTAATTACAAGGAAGTATAAAAATTTAAAACCTAGTACAACATCAAAGATGACTTTAATTTCCCTTGCAACCAAAATTATCTTTATAACTTGTATTATATTAGTGTCCCAATATGTGTCCATAATGCCTAACAATACTATAAATGGAAGAGCGGATATACGTTCCGTTTTAACGTCAAAGCAACTGAATCAAATTTAGTAAATTTTAGCATAGAAATAGTAGACTTTGGGTACGGACAAAAATTACTGTGATTTTGATATATCATCGGGTTTCCACTGCAGAGCAACTATTATAGTTTCAAATGCGGGCAAGGGCGCAGGCATCAGTTAATACTTTTTTAAATTAAAACATTTTTTTAAATTAAAGTTACTGTAATATTATAAAAATATTAAATTAAAGTAAATGTAATTATATTCGAATCTAGAATTGTACGAAAATTAAATATTTGTCTTTTTTTTTAATATTTGTCTGGATTCCTCGTTTCGGAAACCTCTGCAATGTAATCTGCCTGGTGACCGATCACCATAGCAACTGTATTTTTGGTATAGTTAAAAAACACCACATCTTTGTCATATTTTTAAATGAAGAAACACTTGTACTATTTTACGTATCAATTATAATTTATAATTTTATCAATAGCCTATCGGTATCGCTTATGACAGCATCATCTGGGCTAGAACTCAGTACTCAGGCTTAGAATATAGTTCTAGCCCTGACGATGCTGTCATAAACGAAACCAGTAGGCTATTTATATAATAATAAACTAGAAGCGATACGTAAAACAGTACAAATGTTTCTTCATTTAAAAATATTAATATTTAAAAGTCTTACCTAGCGCCGACGATTATTTTTCACACTGAAATCATAAATATCTTGAATTATTCTATTTCTTAAAGCTTAACCAAGCTTCTGAATTTTTAAAGTTGTTATTTGCGTATTACATAAATTTGTAATAAAAGCAAGTTGTTTGTTTCTCTTAGATGTTTGAATACTGATGCTATTTTGTTGTTTACTACCGTTTATTATTCAAGATCACCGTTGCCAACTTCGTATTTTGAATTTCAGGATTGTCAGCAAACAGAAGCTCTTTGTTGGAGTAAGTGCGGTTAAGGGATTGATGGTAACTTGCTCGTCTGTCCTAAGCAAACAAACCCCGTAACGGATATACCTAAAATTGTTGCTTTGCAGTTCACTGTCGTTCAGCGACGTTTTTTATTTTCATATCTTTAAGTGAAAAAATACTTCTACTGTTTTAAGTATCACTTATAACTTATTATTTTGTAAACAGTCTACCGGTTTTGCTTATCCAGCATCACCGGAACTGAAACTTATAAATTTATTAAAGTATCTTCACGCCCATATCCCCGAAGGGGTAGGCAGAGGCACAACCAGGGCACACACGACTAGCCGAAGACACTAAGTCCCACAATGTGATAGATGGCAAGCCTATCGCCAACCGGGCACATTTCCAATCCCCACCAACATTTTTTTTAATTAGAAAATTGGAAAAATCTAATTTTCTTTTTGTTGGTCGACCCGGGATTCGAACCCAGGACCTTATGCAGTCAAGTTCAACACCCGGACCGCTAGACCACAGAGGCGATAATATATATAATATTTATTATATATAAACTAATTAATAAACTTTTATTTTTAATCAACTTCATAAAGAGGACAGTATTTTTTTGTGTACGTATGTGTATGTTTATAACGCGATTACTCGGCTAACGATAAACCGATTTTGAAGGATCTTCTTTAAGAAGATAGGTCATGATTCCGAGATGATCTCATATTAATACTATAATCCAACTAGTTTTTGATTTATTCTCAATAATGCATATTTTTTTGTTTTATGTGAGGTCGTTAACATGGACTAATAATTAATCCATTTTTTTATGACATCGGAAGGCTAACAAGCAGATGGATTTCCAGATGGTAAGAAATTGACACTGCCTATAGACACCAAAGATGGTAATGGTGCGTCACCAACCTGAGACCAGGATGTTTGGCCTTGAGCAAAAGTAAGTTTACCAGCTACCTTACTCACCGAACCGCAACACGTCATGGCAAGCACTGACGGTATGGCATCAGGAATAGGTAAGGCAGTGGTACCAATTCGGACCAGTCGCTAAAAACTTTACCAAGTAGGATATCACGGTGTTAGTGACAGTAGCTATGCTCGCCTTTTACGAGCTGCCTGACACAGATGGCCCATTCTGCAAAGGAGCCCGGATCAACACGGGGTAAAAGGATAACTCAAAACTGCTAGGAGACTGTTAAACTTTACGTGGTACCATGTCGGAGTAGTTGGAGTCTCTTGATTATTCTTTACAATTTTCTGTCAATTAGCAATTAATGTTTTGTTTATAAATATAGAGAATATTTATAAACAAAAAATGAATTGCCGATTTCCTTAATCATTGGAATAATTTCGCTATTATTTTTTTATTATATAATTTTTTGAAAGAAGGAGGTTCTTATAAAAGAAAGTTGTAAGTTTAGCAATACATTAGAAAAAAAATAATTTTAAGGAAACTTAAATATAAATTTTACAAAATGTCGGCTAACTTAACTTTAAGTGGTTTTAAATAACTGTCAGCGAATTGACAGAATGAGCGGTGAAAATTTCACAGAACGGGTAGCTCATAAATAATGGCTTTCTGGATGGTTTAAAAACATAAAAGGTGGTACGAAGTTTGCCGGATTAGTTAGTTCATAAATATTTTATGGCCGGACTAAGTATATAAAATTGCTTCAACAGTCAAAGGCAATTTATAAATAATGCTTTTAATGTGGGGGATACAGTTCGATGTTACAGCTAAACATCTTCCTTTTCCATCCAAAATTCAATTAAGTCACTGAACAGCCAAAGGATCAAAGAATTCATCATAATAATGTGTGAGGACAATATGTGACGTTTAATTCCCCTCAAACTGGTTTTCATCAACAACTGCTCTCCGTGGTCCGCCTCTGTGGTATAACGGTTCAGACGTTGGACTTTACCGCATGTGGTCCCGGGTCCGATTCCCGGGTCGGGCAACAACAAGAAAATTAGTTTTTTCAAAATTTTCTTATAAAAAAATATGCTGCCTGGGATTGGATATGTGCCGCCTATAGGCTAGCCACCTATTACATTGTGGGACTTAGTGTCTTCGGCTAGTCGTGAGTGCCCTGGTTGTGCCTCTGCCTATCTGAGGATATGGGCGTGAAGACTTTACTTTACTGTACTTCGTTTGACAGTAATATATTTAAATAGCTGTAGGCCGTTGCTTTACCTGCATAATAAGTTACATGGTTCCCCCACGAGAATAATAACATCTGGAAATAAATAACCTACGACTCTTTAAAAGGATTTTTAAAAGGATTAATCGATGTCTGTTCATTTCTTCTGTTTTTAATGGATGTAATTTACTGGTCTATATAGCTAGCTATTTTGATATATTGACAGAAAATACGTAACAAAGTAAACTTACATAAATAAAAATAAATCCCCATTTTTTCTTGATTTTCGCATGATGTATGAACAGAGGGACTAATTGTACTAACTAATTGGTGTTATATATGTAAATGAAAAAAGTATGATTCCCAGTTATGATAGGACAACATCTGCCGGCTCAGCTAGTTTATAACATTAATAAGGTTTTTGTAAAATAACTCAATATAGCCGTAACAGTTCTTGTTAATAACTGTTGACTTTTTGTAAAATAATTAGGGTTTTAAACGATTTATTATGATATTAAAAAACGTACTTAGTAATCAGTTAGTTCAAAGAAAAGTTTTTCATTTGAATAAAAATATAATAAAAGAAAATAAACGACGGCAAAGTTAATTCCGCTGAGCAATAAGTGCTCAAGCAACTAGGATTCGAATTAAGTTAGCTAACTTTTATTTACTTGGTAAAAACAAGTGGCAACGGTCAAATAAGCATTTAACTAGAGTATCCGAACATTAGTTTATTGGTTACTTCATTTATGACCTATTCATTAATTTGTCTACTTTATCTATAAAAGTGCAAGTAAAGTTGTGTTGCAATCCATTTTTTCTGCACATTTCGGAATATATACTGAACTATTAATATCCTAATACGTATAAAAGCTTGTCGCAATTATCAACATTAAGTTAAATTAAAATTTTATTAATTTAAACATAGTAGATTTTACAGAAATCAATAAGTAGGTACTAGTTTATTTACACAAGAAAATCGCGCGACAAGCTTTTATAATCGTATAAGATGTATATAATGAGGTTGTAAGTTCATAGTTAATATTTCTAAAGAAAAGTTTTATTTTCTTTTCTTAGAGACTTTAAATAAAACCTTTTTCTAAAAATATTTTTTGCTTTAAATTTATTTACATATAAATATCGCCTCTGTGGTTTAGCGCCCCGGAATCGGACTACACTTCTTGGGGTCGGGCAACAATAACAATTAGATAATGTATATTTTCAATTTTCTAATAAAAATAACGTTGCTCGGGATTGTATATGTGCCCGGTTGACAATAGGCTTGCCACCTATCACATTGTATGTGTATCACATTATCGGCTAGTCGTGGGTATCCTGGTTGTGCGTCCGCCTACCACTTACGGGATATGGGCTAGATGCTTACATACTTACTTATACATATTATAAGCAACGGAACAACAGCATAAAACTTGAAGTATGACATTTATAAGTATATTTTTATAGTTACCATCTGTCACGGCAAGTTTTGTATCGTGCGCCCTTATTCTGTGTTTTTTATATTTTCTTGCTATCCAGTGCAGAGACAAGTCTCAAAACTAAATATTATTAAAATCAGTCAACCAGTTAAAAGTGATAAAAATCCGTCTTTTTTAATATACATATTATGTAAACATAAAAACTGTATTTTTTACTTAATGATTTACAAGAAATCATGTTATTCACCATAAAACCCATCACGGCAAAACTGTCAAACTATTTTAATAGGGATTCAACTATTTGATAATAGTAAGGGTTGAACATAAAACCGAAGCCATATTTTATCAAAATCAGTGAAGTGCGGACATGAAATAGTGACGTGTCGACGAAGCAAGCAGGCAGCTTGAAATTTACATACCTGTTTTTATATTTCAGCCTTTTGAATTTGTTGTAACAATAGTAGTCGCGAGACGTTGCATTATTATATAAAAATAAAAAAAAATAAAAAAAAAACGAAAAAAGATAAATAAAAAATATCGTAATACAGTTCCAAACTAGTACGGAAAGTAAAGGTTTTCTTTTCTATGTGCCAAATCGCACTCAATTAATGTAATTTTAAGTTCATTAACTGTATATTAGGCACAAATTGTATAACAGTAAGCACAATAAAAAAAATATTATTATTATTATCAGGGGGTTTATTTTTTCTCAGCTTTGAGCTGGTTTTAACCATATTTACGGGCCGAAACCAAGTAAATATGGCGTGTGGTGTGTTTATTATTATTATTATTATTATTATATCATTTTACGCCCTAAATGTAAACTATTTTATAACATTTAAAGTGTCAATGCCTGCTACTATTTTATTGAAAGTAAGGTTATACTTATGTAACCGACAATTTCTATTTTACAATTAAAATCGATTTTTCTATAAAAGTTTGTAGGAATAAAACTCGTGCAACAACTGAAATAGCGCACAAAACTTTAAAAAGTCTTAGACGAGTATTTCCGAAGTGAAATGTACAGTTCAATAAAATCACGGGATGAATTCAATTACCAGTGATAGGACTGCAAATACTCGCATAGACTTTTAGTTCATATGAGGTATTTTCAGAATATTGAAAGAGGCTAGGGTTACCACTTTACGAAGTCTTCTCTGAAAGTGCTGTCAGAAGATATACCCTGTATTGGTTGCGGGCACCCTTGAAGAATATAGGCCACTGTCAGGCAGGATACTCTTAGTGCGTTAGTATGTTTGCCAATAGCACTGTGACCGTGACTTGATGGTAAAATTATAAGACGATTTGCCCAAATTAATTCGACCTTAAAAAAGTGTGTGTGTGTACTTATGTACATGCGTTAGAAGTTATACTTCTTCGGCGTAATAAGATAAAAGTCTTTTTAAAAACTAAAATGTTATCTATAGCTAACTTCATAGCTAACTTCATCATGTCGGTTTTTCGTGACGGTGTGCGCGCGCATCGTAAAAATTTACCCTCATAATTTTTTCCTAATGCGCCAAAAGAAGTATAACTTCAAAAATATTTTCATAACTTTCACTTATATTTTCTATTCTCGTGACATTTTATACATTCCCTAAACTACTAACAGTTTTTAGATTAGGTTATAGGTACATGTCTATCCATATTTTTGGGTTTTTGGTTGTTTTCTTATGATATATTTCTAGTTATAAGACTAATGCGAGACAGAATGAATGTTATAATTTAGAAGTTTTTTTATTTTTTTTTTATTTTTCGATAATTAAGGCAATTATGTCATGCATAGAAAACGTTTAATATAATAAAGATAATGATTAGATAATGAAAATGATTAAAAATTTAGAAGTAGTTTACAATCTAAGCAATTCAAGTTGACCACCTCGTTGTTCGAGTGGCTAGCGTACACGCCTAATCGTTGACCAACCGCGAGGCTCGGGTTCGATTCCCGACGGGGGCAGGCATTTGTGTGATGAACATTTAAATGTCTGCATTTCCGGGTCTGGGTGTTTATTAAATTTATTTTGGTGTCTATTTAAGTATTTTTATGTATTAGAATCGTTGACTAACACCTATAACACAAGCATATAATTTGCTTACTTTGGGGTTAGATTCAATTTAAGTATAAACTACAAAAAAAAAACCGACTTGAACATCAATGATTATGTCAACTTAATACACAAAAATTAAATATTTTCCTCGATTTCCCAAGGGTTGCATTATTAGATCCAGACTTGGTGGCAACGATAATACTACTAAAATACGCTCTTTCAAACAAAAAAGTAATGTTTAATATCATGTTTTTGTTGATAATCGATTAACATACATAAAAAAGTAAATATAAGAGTGAAACATATTACCTCCTTCATTTTCAAAGTCGTTTAAAAAATTCAATTAAACGATAACAGCAAATCTGACAACTTTACGTAACAGAATCAATATGCTCGTCTTTATGTTTTGTATCTATCAGGGGGGACTTAATAGGAACAGAAAAAAAGATTTTCTTTATGATTGAAAAAGACGGTTATTTTACTTAATCTACTTAATCCTGTCTGTAGACTAAAAACTAAAATGTTGTGAATATTTTAAGATTTAGCAACCCTAAGCAGAGTTCTGTGCTACGTCAGACGTAAGCCTTTTACCGTGATGCAATAATAGTAAACACGTCTCGGTGATCTAGTTAACACTGCCATCTGACTAAAAATGCTCGAATTCAAAATTTTATACTAAAATCAGACGAGGGCAACCAGTGGGCTGCCTAATGGAAAACATTCATAGATTGCCAATGCATACTTTGCAAAAGGCTTCTAAAAAGTTTGTTATTTCTTCTTTTACAAATCTGATAGAATTATTGGTTGTTTTATATTAAGCAAGGCTGCATAAACAACCCCCCCAAGGGTCCGTGTCCTTGTCGTGGTGGGGGGGGCTGAGTAGCTGGGGTTGAGCCGGGACCCCGGTGAAACCAATTCGGACCAGGAAGGGCGCTCCTCAGTACCCTTCTCTGTCCAAGAGGGGACACGAGGAGCGCACACAGGGTGGTTGGCCATTTGGCCCGCGTGGGTTGACGGCAGCACGGCAAGAGGAGAAGGAGGGCGGGCTTTCTATCTAGCTTGCCCGGTCGAGACGGAGTTGCGGCAGGTACGAGGGTGCCTGTCGCCACTGGAACCCCGAAGTGATGCACGTTGTGTCTCCGTGCACTACTTCCGACGGATTGCAGCCCCTGTTAAGTGGGGCTGCCAAAAGGGGATCGGCAGATCCAGCGGCGCCAGGGCAGCGGATGTGTGCGAAAGCGTTCCCGCAGTCCCGGTACCTGGCGAAGGGGTGGACACCGTGGGGTTTTAGTCGGTAAGAGTCCGACATAACCCGTCACTTCCCCCAAAAGTGGCGGGTATCCATGAGGATTTCCCCACGAAAAAAGGCTGCATAAACATACAGGTTACATATTAAGTGTGAAGTTGAGCCCTATGTTATTGAACCTCAAAATGACACAATTATTGGAAATAATAGAATGGTTTGAATATTGGGCAATTACGAAGTTTTGGCGGACTTTACAAATTATCTCTGAGTAAGGATTTAGTGATATCGCCTCTGTGGTCTAGCGGTCCGGCGTCGGGCTTGACTGCTTGAGGTCTCGGGTTGGATCCCCGGATCTGGTAACAAAAAACAATAGAAAAATGAATATTTCAAATTTCCTAATAAAAATAACGTTGCCTAGGATTGGATATATGTGCCCGGTTGGCGATAGGCTTACCATATGTCACATTGTGGGACTAAGTATCTTCGGCTAGTCGTGGGTGCCTTGGTAGTACCTCTGCCTCATTCGGGGATATAAGCGTTAAGATACTTTTTTTCGCCAACTCTAAACATAAGAGACCATTAATCAACTATTTGTGTTAATACCGGTTGTCTAGACCTTATTTTTTTGCCAACGCCTAATTTAATTTTACGGAATTTAGATATTTGTTAGATACATAGCCTGTCGGTTTAAAACATGACCGCATCATCTTAACCGAGGCTCACCTGAATTTTGTTAAGCTTTGTCGCAAACATTTAAAGGACATTAAATAAAAATAATCCATAGCAATATTATATGTCAGATTCTGTTTATTGTTTTTTTTTCATGTCACATTTTTGCGAAGAGTTAATTATTAGTTATTAGGGAGATATAAAGTAGCATACAGTTACGTGTTCTCTACCGGGTTCCGTCAATAAAACTAAATGACTTTATTACGTGGGCGTAGCTGCAGGTAACATCTAGTAACATCTTAAACTAAAGCCCCTCGGTAACATTTAGTACAAAGCCATGTATTTCATACGTACTCAAGTAATTTGATATTTAGAAGAAAGTGTCAGGTATCAACCTAATTTTTTTTATTTAAGAGGTCAGAGAACAAGCACACTGATCTCCTGGTGGTAAGACACAACCGTATCTATAGGCACCATAGATACTAAGCATACCGGCTACCCTACTCTCCAGAGTCACTATAGGTAAGTAGGGCGGTGAATTCCTACCCTAACAAGTGGCTGCACAGTACTCTACTACTATCTAGTTAGACATTATTACTATATGATAGGCCAATGAGCATATTTTCTGCAATTAAATAGTTCCAAAATGTTGCTAAGTTGCCTAGTAACGTATAGAAGTTTAACGTTACTATATTCTTAACGCAAATGAGGTGTAGTTTTAAGACAATGTAATTAAACAATGAATAGGGAAATTTGGCGTCACCTAGAGAAAATAACAATATACAAGCAGTTTTTTCGTAATTATTATTCATTTTCGTTAGGTAAGTAAAATTAGTCAATCAAGAAATTATTGCATAGTATATTTTCTCGTTGCCAAATCTCACCAAATGGTCTTGAGTAAGGTGAAGCGTTACCAAAGAGCCAGTGACTAATTTTGAAACCCGATTCAAATTTGAACTGGTTTATTATTTATTGGCAAATGCTGACGCCCATGCCAAAAAAACTAAAAAGAAACAATTGAGCTACTGAGGATTCAAGTCCCGTGGCGAAATTTTTAATTCCTTTCTAACCCGTTAACGCGGGTAGTTATGTCCTATAGATACACAATTCTGAGTACCCACCAAATGAGTTCATCATTACAGATGAAATTCACATTTTAGAATGGCCATAACTTTCGTTTCGTTTCGTCGCCCCAGACAGGATTTGAACCTGTAACCTTTCGTCTCAAGCCGACGAATGCGGACAAAGCCGGCGAAATTTTTTCTTTCTTTAAAATTTATAGAAAATTTATCCCAAGCACAGGGCAAGTGCTAAAATAAAAATACGTTGCGAAAAACGAAAGTTATGGCCATTCTAAAATGTGAATTTCATCTGTAATGATGAACTCATTTGGTGGGTACTCAGAATTGTGTATCTATAGGACATAACTACCCGCGTTAACGGGTTAGAAAGGAATTAAAAATTTCGCCACGGGACTTGAATCCTCAGTAGCTCAATTGGTTAGAGCATTCGTCGGCTTGAGACGAAAGGTTACAGGTTCAAATCCTGTCTGGGGCGAAATTTTTTCTTTCTTTAAAATTTATAGAAAATTTATCCCAAGCACAGGGCAAGTGCTAAAATAAAAATACGTTGTAAAAAGAAACAATAATCCCTTAAAAATGATTTTCATCATCGCGTCCAGTTTTTATTTTGATAACAATGGCAATGTAGTTCGTGAGCTCGTCATAACAACAATCCCATAAGAGGGCGCTTGCGGGCTCTGGGTCGTCATGAAAGCCCCGTTAATTACGACTTTCGCTGTGCAACGCGACGGTAGTTGAAAAATAAACTATCTCGACTGTCAACGTCTATTAAATAGTTTAGTGTAGTTTAATCTGCAGGTAGAGTTGAAAGTTCACTTGTTCTCTCATTACAACCTCCAACTGCTGTAGAAATACAGCTTTCAGAGGACTTTTCTTTGTTATTATTCAGAAAGAAATTTATAACAGCGCTTACAATTTATTTTTTCATTGTATTCTCCGAGCAAATTAAAGCAAAGCAATTCAATTGCATTTGTGAGTAAAATCTGAATATAATGTAATAAACAACTAAGTAACCTACCAAAGTAAGTAATAACGTGTTTTCGCTATTTAAAGATGCATCACTTTCGATTTACAAACTTTGATAAAATATGGCTTAGATATGTAGATTTCTTTAACGAAAACTCGATGAAAATTCCCTTTTAACCTTTCAAGTTTTAAAATCATTTTCAAAATGCTTATTTATTATTTATTAGTAGGCCTAATTTCGGCTGTTTTTAGTTAAATTTATATTGGTATATATGTATTAGTATCGTTGACTAACACCCATATCACAAGCATATTATTTCTTTCTTTGGGGTTAGATTCAATTTGTGTGACTTGTCCAGAAATATTTATTTGTTTATTTATTTAAAATGTATACATTCTCATGTACCTAGATGTAATGTAGTTTGTTGTATGTTGATGTGAAAACCACTATGACAACACACAACCACAAATGTAAACCACAAGTCAGTAGGGCTACTCTTGAATCTCGATATCATGACAATTAGAAATTGGAAACGTATTTGTCATTTCTAAACAATTTTAACAATCTGAACAAATTACTAAGATATTATTAACATTGAGTTATAAATTAAAAAAACCCGATAAAATAATTTATTGTTTACAAGCTAGCTAATGACGAAAAAATAATTAACAAAATTGGTCCATCTGTTCAGGCGTGATGTAATGCCCACATGAATTGGGGATGGTGAAAAGAAGGTGAGAAGATAGTGAAAACCTGTTGTGTCTAATAAGTGCTTAAGCTAATAAGGATTAAATCCTCTAGAGTCCTCAGGTTGGCAACGCACCATTACCACCTTTGGTGTTTTTAGGCGGCGTGAATTTCTTACCATCAGCAAATCCGTCTGCTTGTTTGTCTTCCAATATCATAAAAATAACTTTTACTATTGAAGTAAGTTTAGATATTGATATTGAAATATGATAAAAAAATATATTCAAATTGTCTAAAATTTACCTAATTAATATTTTTATATTTAATAAATCCTGACTTCATGCAAACAGTACTTTGTTTTATCACCTCATACATTTCCTAAGGGCGGCTGGGGAAGGCATTTACCAGGGTTTCCCGCGTAAATGAGGTTACGTTTCTTCACATTACCGGGGATTATTTCGGCTTTTGTATTCAGTAAAACGAATATGTACATCGTTAAGGATTCACCGAAAACATCAAGGTAATTGTTCAAATTAATAAAGTGTAGAAATAAATGAAAATTAATATTGTCAAGCTAATCTTTATGGGGTTATATCCATTTTGAAAGAATAGTGCGTATACATATTTATAAAATCCATTTAGAACTTGTTTTCTACTAAGCAAGTCGTAAATTGTGCATGTCGGACTGTTATGCTCTGACTTTTAGTGCCGCTATAACGTCAGTGTTCACCGCTGTTGTTTTCCGTTAAATTGTATAAGTAAGTATTTTTGTATGGGTATCCCCGATGACGTATGTAAAGATACAATCAGGGCACCCATGACCAAAGGTACTTTGTTTTCAGCCAATGTACTTTTGCAATTCCGGGCAACGGATAAACATATTGTATATTCACCCCTACAGCCCGAAGGGGTCGGCAGAGGCACAAACAGGGTAAGCACGACTAGCCAAAACCCTAAATCCCACAATGTGATAGGTGGCAAGCCTATCGCCAACCGGGCACATGTTCAATCCCAGGCATCCTTATTTTTATTAGAAAATTGAAAATATACATTTTCTAATGTTTTTTGCTGCTCGACCCGGGTATTGAGCACGGTACCTTAAGAAGTCAGACAGACAGAGTCATATATTGTGAGTGGCCTTATCCGGGAATAGAACTCGAGACATCATGTAATCAACGCCAACACTGAACAGTTAGAGTCTATTATTGATAAAATTAACTACTTCTTAGGCCTCAAAACCCAGTCTACAGTTGGTATAGCACCATGATATTGTTTACAGACATGTATTTCCTACCATTAGGGGGTCTACTTACAACCTTAACTTATAAAAAACTAGGTGTTGCCCGCGGCGTTGTCTGCGTGATTAAACTATCCCTTTTGTTAATCGAAGTTACCCTTTATATGTGTGCCAAATTTTATGAAAATCGGTTCTACAGTTTTTGTGTTTAGAAATAACAAACAAACATACCAAATTTCACATTCATAATATTAATAGGATGCAGGTAAAGTAGTTAACTAAAATCCTAGCACATAGTTGATTTTACAACCTCATTTTCATATTATACCTGGACTTATGAACCTGCGATGAGTTAGCGTATGATTTAAATTTTTATATCTCAGAGGAAACCGGCGGCTTAGCGAGATTACGTTACAGCTTGGAAAATTTGCTATGCATAAACATAATATTAAAATCGTCAGATTTACCGAGCTTACGGCGCTAACCTGCCTGTATTAATATAACGCGGTTTATTTCAAATAAAGAGCTCTGATGAACATTGCAATTTTAAATAGTGAGAACGTAATATTTTATTAAAGGCTTTTTACAAAAAAAAAAACAATAAAAGTTTGTTTTAGGGAGGCAGTGGTACTTTTGTAATTTAACTATATATATTTGATTCCCGGGTCGGGTAACAAAAATCAAATGTGGTTTTTCCAATTTTCTAATAAGAAAAATGATGTTCGGGAATGGATATACGAGTATATGTCCGGTGGGCGGTAGGCTTGCCACTTATCAAATTGTGCGACTTAGTATCTTCGGCTTGTCGTGGCTGCCCTGGTTGTGTCTCTGCCTAGTTCTACGGGTATATGGTCGTGAAGGTACTTACTTACTTACTTTAAGTCTACTTCCCCTTCTTAATTTTCCCCGTGTTGGTCCGGGCTCCTTTGTAGAATAGACCATCTGCCTTCCTGTGCCAGGCAGCTCGCAAAAGGCGAGCATAGGCTTGCCGTCACTAGCACCGTGACATCTGACTAGTGTATAGTTTCGCAGCGACTCACCCGGATTGGTACCACCGCCTTACCTATTCCTGCCGCCGTAACGTCATGACGTGTTCCGGTTTGGAGGGTAAGGTAGCCAGTAAACTTTCTTTTGCTCGAGGCCTAACATCCCGGCCTCTGGTTGGCAACGCACCATTACCACCTTTAGTGTCTCTAGGCGGCGAGAATTTCTTATCATCAGCAAAATCCGTCTGCTTGTTTGCCTTCCAATGTCATAAATATATATATTTGACATCGTCCTTAAGTTTACCATCTCCAAATCTGAACACGACATTGGGAAGTACTGTCTTTATTACATTAATAAAAATTGGCATAGTAACTTGACTCAATTATTTTTTTGTTTGATAGAAAGTCATTCTCTAAGGCGGATGTCATAATGCTGCTGCATGCCGCTCCTGTATGCGGCAACGCGGGTTTAAACTTTGTCGTTGCACGGAATTGCAGTGTTAGTGTGTACAAGTCGAGATTTTGGAGTTTTGACGCCATCGTGAATGAAGATAGTCGTAATTTTTTCATAGTTATTGAATTTCGTGTTTATATTGAGTGAAGTTAGTTAATTTAAGCGGGAATTAGATTAATTTTGTTCAGTGAAAGTGCACAAATGAAGTAATCATGAAGAAATTAGTTTATCGTGTATTTCCTCGCTGCCGCCAAATCTCAATAGACGAACTTGAGTAACGAAGCCACCGTTTTATCAAGACCCAGACATGACTTACTGACGGCTTATGACTGATGACTAATTATAATTGATTAAAATTGATATAAAATTTGATGCAAATTTCTAGTCGACTAATGGCAAAATACTAACGTTAAGGCCAATACCTAAAGAAAAAAAGAAGTCGAGAGTTTTCAGACAAAGTCACACTTCGCGTCACCGCAAACCGGAGCGGCGTGCGGTGCAGCGTAATACAGGCTTAGGTATTCCTTTCAGGAGTAATACGTCGCCTTTTTAGATATTGGAATAAACATTCTTGTTCTTCATTTCTATTTTTAAAAATAAGTTCAACCGTTTTGACCTGAAAACCCCTAGGCTATCTACGTTCTTATTTTTTTTCAAATTTGTTCAATCATGCTCACATAATTGTATTATATAAATCTATATCTCAACCCTTAGAAACTTTTTCCACCGGCATAAACTTTTGCATTTATAATTTCCGAAAGGGCGGCATGCGTTTATCCGCCCTATTAATTCAGAAATGTTCGAGGATACGGGCGTGAAGATACTTTGTTAAATTTGTTTTTTACTTACCCAATATTTTTTTCATACAAAACTGGCATCTACTCGTACAATATACCATAACGATATTCAATTAAGTTAGTTTCAAGTAAAATTAATTGTTAAGACACTAATAACACGCCTCTGTGGTCTAGCGATCCGGTGTACGACTTGACTTCTTCTAGTCCTGGGTTCGATTCACGGGTAGGGAAACAAATAACAAAATGTATATTATCAATTTTCTATTAAAATAACGTTGCGTTGGCGAAAGGTTTGCCATCTATCACATTGTGGGACTTAGTGTCTTCGGCTAATCGTGGGTGCCCTGGTTGTGCATCTTCAGGGATATGGGCGTGAATATACTTTTACTTTCTTATAAAATTAACGTTACCCGGGATAGGATACATGCCCGGTTTGCGAAAGGCTTGCCTATCACATTGTGGGACTTAGTGTCTTCGGCTAATCGTGGGTGCCCTGGATGTGCCTCTGCCTACCTCTTCGGGGATATGGGCGTGAAGATATTTACTTTAATATACGATTATAATATTTCAATTAAGTTTGTTTTAATTAAAGTTACTTGTTATGTCACCTCTAACAAGTAACATCTATAAAAACTTTTGTCTTTACAGCAGTTTATCATTTAAATATACAAAATTTTAAGTCGTATCTCATTTAAAAGTTCACCAGGTGCACATTAAGCCGACTGGATAGAGCCCTGTGGCTTCGCCGAAATTGAATTTAAAAAATATTACCGACTCGTGAACTGTTGGCTGCTTTCCAAGAGACAATAGGTACATTGCGTCCATCTTGCATATTCATTTTAAAGAAATGAATACTTACACTATAAAAGGAGCCGTGAGCTGGGCTTTATCTCGTTAGTTAAATGTGCCAGGCAATGTACTACTCTATAGACTTAATTTTGTACTCTCAGCTATACAAGCGCGACTGTTTGTCTATGAAATATTTAATTAGTTGTTATATTGCTAGCTGGTAGGGCTTTATCAATTTTAAAATAGCTTTTACAAGCGTTGTAATAGTTCATAAAAATATAAAGCCAAGTTATAATCAAGCCGTTATCTTGTTAAATTATTTTACAGAATTATACATTCATTTTCTCATTTTTAATACGTAGAGGCGTTTTATTTATACTTTTGCTTGTGAATCCTAAGCTCTTAACAGAATATAGAACTGTCTACTAGGTACGTAACATAAGTCAGTATAAGTTAAATTATCAATGATTTTTTGTTTTTCTTTTAAGATAGAAAAGACGGCTCTCCTGGCGGTTAGAGACAACAGTGGTCTATAGACACCACAAATGTTATATATGTCGTTGTTTTGTAGCCTGGTTGGAAGGTCTACACGGGCAACTACATATTGCAGTACTACAGTAGGTTGGCTTTTATGTAGTATCTTCACGCCCATATCCCCGAAGAGGTAGGCAGAGGCACAACCAAGGCATCCACGAGTAGCCGAAGACACTAAGTCCCACAATGTGATAGGTGGCAAGCCTATCGCCAACCGGGCACATATCCAATCCCAAGCAACGTTTTTTTATTAGAAAATTGGAAAAACCCAATTTACTTTTTGTTGCTCGACCCGGGATTCGAACCCGGGACCTCATGCAATCAAGTCCGACAACTGAACCGCTAGACTACAGAGGCTTTTATGTAAGTGATTGGATACCTAATATTAAACTTATAACTTATACACTGTATTACGTAGTTTCAAACTTCAGCTGTACGTAGTTATGGTGGCAATATACAAACAGTCTCCTGTGTTTTGGATATAAACACAATTTTAAATTAACACACACACTCACGCACACACACATTATAGAAAAAAATAAATTGTGAGTTTTAAAAATTCCACATAGTATTACTAGAAATAAAGGTCGAGACTATTAAAACTTAAAACCAGAACACAATTTAGTGACATTATTTTTGGTCTCTATCACCTGTATGTCTGGACGGAATAAAATAGAATTTCGTGTGGTTATAGTTTCTGCTTTCGATCAACGCGAAAAGAGGTCCAATGTTATTACATCAAATTTACTGTTTGATTTTGTTTGTTTTAATTGAGTATGGCAATATTTTACACCAAAGGATAATGTGTAGCTCTTAGCTCAAGTTTTGGCGCCATCGAGAGAAAAGATGGTCGAAGTTTTTTCATAATTATTGAATTTTGTGTTGATATTGAGTGAAATTAGTCAATTTTGGTGGTATTTTGTACAATTTTGTTCAGTGAAAGTGCACAAATGAAATAATCATGAAGAAATTAGCGTATCGTGTATTTCCTCGTTGCCGCCAAATCTCATTACATGAGCTTGAGCAAACAGGCCACCGCTTTACCCAAGAGACTGAAATGACTTCCTGACGACTTATGACTGATGACTAATTAAAATTAATTGAAATTGATATAAAATTTGATGCAAATTTCTACTTGACTAATGGCTAAATACTAACGTGAAGGCCAAAACCTAAGGAAAGAAATAAAGAAAGAACGAAGCTCTTAGCTCATTTCGTTTTAAGAATGGAACAGAGATTTTGAAAAAGTTTTTATGACGCGCGCGCAAAATACGCGAAAAGTGGTGCAATGTTATTACATCAAATTTATTGTGTGATTTTCTTTGTTCTTATTAAGTATGACTATATTTTATACCAAAGGACAATGTGTAGGTTTTAGCTGATTTCGTTTTGATTATGGAAGTAACATTCAAAAAGTTTTTTATCTCCAGCGAGCAGTCTCTATCAGCCATTAGTCTACAATATGCGGAACACTCAAGCGGGACTTCTTTCACAAACATTACTTTCGCTTCATCAAAGACAAAATCTACCCAATTGTTGATGTTTTGAAAGTAAGTAAAACAACGTGAACGCCACGAAACTTTTTACATTAACGTGCGCCGACTCTGTTTATTCTGTACCTTCGAACCTGTTTTGAAACTACAACGCATAAGTTCGAGGTCTCGTTTTAAACTCTTTGGCTTGGCCCGGGATAATTTTAATCATAAAGACAAAAGAGATGAAGGTATTTGAATTTATAAAACTTTCGAGTGGACTGCTTTGGTTGAATTTTTGTAAAAGTTGCAGCGTTTTATCTTTTTTTGTTTGTAGAATTTCCATTTTTGCAGTCAATGTCTCGTTATATCTCGTTATGTATAACATTCTACTTAAATTAGGAATGCTTTATTTATGTCGACTCTGTGGCTTAGTGGTTCGGTCTTAGCGTTGATTACAACAGGTCTCGGGTTCGGTTAGACAGTCGGGCAACACAAAAATGTGTTTTTTAAATTTTTAATGAATAAAAAACATTGCGATAGGTTTGTCATCTATCATATTATTGTGAAACTAAAAGTACCTTCGACTAGTCATGAACACCTACGAATGGCAGAGCTAAGCAGGTAATTCTGCCTACTTTCTAAGTGAAATTGTTTTACTAATATAATAAGAAGATTAACATTTTTTAAAAAAAGGTACAATGATATGATACTTTGATTTATTATTAGCTGTTGCTTAAATAATTTTCAAGCTACTGTAAATGACATATTATTATTATAATTACTGTAAATAACATATGCAAAACATCACAAATACCTGTTTCATGAAAAAAAAAATGCTGAGACAGGATTTGAACTCACGCTAGCTTTTTATGTTACTGATGATTCATATAAAGTGGAGACGAAAGATTCATGTCGAAATCATATCGGAGGTGATTTTTTCAGTGGTTTTATACAAATCCTTTTACAGACCGGGTCCAAATCTATATTTGACGTTGATAAGCGGGTTGAAATAACCCGCCCTTAGACATTACTCAGTAATGGAGAGAATACACTTCGCATTCAATTTGACCTAAAACTTTTGGCAAGGCACTTTACCTAATGTAGAACAAGAAAATGCTTTATTTTATAAGAGGTTTCATCCTCTTTTCGGCATTATCTCAGCAGAGTTTCTTTACATTCTTAAATTAAGAAAAAGTCAATTGTTTTGTTTTTATTACGAATTTATATTTTAGTAAGTATTCTTTTTACTAACAACATACGTATATAAAAATTGTCGGCATTTCCATATCTTCAAAGCTTTTAGGCAGAGATGCAACTAGGTCACCCACAGTTACCACACTTGCCGTTTAACGAATTCTAGACAACGTTGTATTTATTAGAAAATTTAAAATCACATCTTTGAGTTGCCTAACTCAGAAATCGTACCCAGGGCCTCTTATCTTCAATCTAAGAGCAAAAATTACATGAATGACAAATGATAACATAATATATCTGTAATATATAACTCTTCCATATTGCATTTTCATAAATTATTGAAAAAAGCATATTCACGCCCATATCTCCTAAGAGTTTATTTTATCATACATGTACATAAAAATTGTCGACTAAATAAAAATCTTCGAAGGTTTCAGGCAGAGGCACAACCAGGGCACCTACAAGGAGCCTAAGACACTAAGTCCCACAATGTGATGGGTGGCATGCCTAATGCCAACCAGGCACATATCCAATCCCAGGCAACATTAGTTTCCTAAGTAAATTCAAAATTCATTTGCCTACTAAATGATACCATTTTTTTATAATTGAAAAAGAAGTCGAGTAAATTTTAAGGAAAAATATAATTGGTAATTACATCAAAACTCAACTTTGATTAAGTAACTTAAATAAAAACGAGCAAAGTTATGCTACAACAGTTGTTAATTCACTGGCTAAGATAACCGTTGAGCGTTTTAATTAGTGTTTTAACAAAACTATTAATATGATATGATAATGTAAAATGATAATTTACATTCCCTACAAAGCAATTTACACTGAGAGCGAAGGGTCTGTTAATTGATTCTTAATATTCAGTTATACGAGATTTTCAATTTTCTCGTCAAAGATTAATAAGATTTCTTGGTCGGGTAAACTGATAATGAATTTTCAGTATAAGTTTGATGAGAGGAGGTAGGAATTTGCTAAGATGAAATAGCGACTTGTCAAAAAGAACTAGTCCACGCTCGCGGCTTTTTTAAACCCCAAAATAAGCAAATTATATGCTTGTGTTATGGGTGTAAGTTAACGATACTAGTACATATACTTAAACAGATACCAGAATACATTTAATAAACATACATTTTGCCTAACACTAAAAGTACTTACGTTTCCACTCATAAATCGATTATGATGATACCTACTGCTGTAAATTAAACATTTTTCTTTCAAGTTAAAAAAACTCGGTCATAATTAATTTTCCTATCCCCCTGTTATTTTCTTATGAAGCTCTAAGCCTTCATTTTCTTAAAATGTTCTTTTTGACAATTTTATAATATATTAGCTCGCGAAATTTGTATCGCTTGACATTATAATATAAACAGTTTTATATACCTACTAGCTGACCCAGCAAACTTCATATCGCTTGACAGTAGCGCAGACTGTCGGACCCGATGTGGAACATTCCAAAATCAACTACACATTATTAAAAAAAATAAAAAAAAAACATTTTATAGGAGAACAAATTGTGAATCTAAGCCATTCTCGAATTCCCTTGAAAACATTCAAAAAATTTCATCAACATCGGTCCAGTCGTCTTCAAGGAGTTCAGTGACAAACACACGAACACAAGAATTATAAATATAAAGATTATGTATGGGAAAAATTAATGAATTGTTTTTTCTTTAGCACAAAAAAAATCGCAAAATTGGTTAATTTCTTCACGCATTATGCGACGGCCAAGGAATACAGGGATTATTTTTTATATATTACATAAATAAAATTAACTAGCCCACATAAATAATTCCTTGAGATAGGTATCCGCTAGTAGGCACCAACGTTATTAATAAAGCGTTAAAATACAGAGTCGAACATACAACCTCCTCCTTTTTTATAGGAATGGGTAAAAATATCCCACCATTAACATTAGAAAGGTTTACATACCTACCACAGATGAAATTTTATTCACCATACAGAGCTAGGGGAGATAGCAATATCTAAACCCGTATAAATATGACAAGCTAAATTACTGAATTAAACTAACCCCTAAAGTAGACTCATGTGTCACAAAGGCTTTTGTGGTGTTTGTAACTCGTAATTATTATTAAACAT
The DNA here is from genome assembly GCA_002245475.1 of Calephelis virginiensis. NCBI lineage: Eukaryota > Metazoa > Arthropoda > Insecta > Lepidoptera > Riodinidae > Calephelis > Calephelis virginiensis. The sequence goes on along the minus strand of NJDC01000685.1, from coordinate 66,877 downwards.
CTTTGAAGTAAGTAATAATTATTTTAGGAGCGCGCCAAATTTTGACTACAGCACATTTTACATAATTTAATATTACCGCTTCTAGATCAAGGACAGCTTTTGTTTAGATATATTTTAAGATTTTTTTTGATAATGGAAGGCAAACAAGCAGACGGATTTCCTGGTGGTAAGAAATTCACGCCGCCTTGAGAAACCGAAGGTGATAACGGTGCGTTGCCAACCTATGGCTGGGATGTAAGGTCTCGAGGAAAAGTAAGTTTACAGCCTTACCCTCCGAAACGGAACACGTCAACGGCAAACATTTGATGTTATGGTGGTAGGAATAGGTAAGGCGGTGGTACCAATCCGGGTGAGTCGCTGCGAAACTCTACCACCTAGATTTAATAAATGGTAAGATACTTTCTTATATATCACTTTAATTTACAAAGCAGATATATAACCCGAATGTAGATGAATGTTCGGACTTGGGGAGATCTAGGCTGACATTTCTCGATCAAATCGCTCGGGTACAATCTAAAGGTGTCACGAGTCTCCGAAACCGTAGTGTTGGTATGAAAAGGGTATGAATGTAGAGGAAGCCAGGTAGGTTTGCAAGGATCGTGAGATATAGCAGCTGATACACTCTGCCTAACCCAGAAGGAACTTGGAGTGCAGAAGTGCATGTATATGCGTTTTTTGTTGCTTTAGAATGGGGTAAGAGCAACCCTGTCAATTTTAATTCACTAAAGACATAAGTCTGTGCTTTGAGCTTTATAAAGATGTCCTTTGAGATTGCCCTACAATTATTACAGTATACTTTTTTGTACCACACTGCACAAACATTGCAATAATCGTAATTAATTCAAACTAGTCAAATCGAAAACGAGTAATTAGAATTTAATTAATTACTTAGAGTTGATCAATCAATTACATTTCAAAAACAGTTATTTGATATTTAAAATCAACATTTTGAAAAAAAAAAAACGAAATCGCCAATTTCGAACTTTTAAAATATTTCGCACGATTGAGTAGAGTCCTGCATAATATTATTTTAGCAAAAGAAAAATAAATATAAAATTTTATTCATATTATCGTCTATCTTCCTATGATATATTTCAAACTGAATTTTGAAGTGAAAACTTCTTTAGCGGCGTTGCTCACTTTTTTAGAATAGGTAAAAACTTCTAAACTCGCGTCAGATCACGTAACCAGAGCCTCTACCATGAGTTTGTATAGATTACGTTCGGTAAGTGACGTTTTGAAATCTATGACACTTTTGGTCCAAAAATGTGTTTCTCACAGTTACCAATAGAGGCGCTGATCAAAGTTTTCATACAAATAATTGACAGCGACGATCGAAAATTCGTAAGACGACGCAGGGCGCTTGCGAGAATGTTCGTGTTGTCATGTTTGCGTCACGATAGTACAATAAATGAATATTGTATTCTACCACATAAATGATAGTACTTTCATAGTGATAATTAAAGCAATTCGTGCAAAATTATTCCCTAACCATTCCAAACTATCAAAAACGTACAACGTTAATATTTAAGTTTTCACTTCTACCGGCACTCCCGGAGTGCAACCCGTCGTTTTTTTTTCACGATTCACTTTTATTTAATATACTTTAGGCACTTCCTATAAGATTGGCCTTGTACAGTATCAGGACGGTAATAGAATTAGGTATTCCTTTCCTGAACCACTCGGTAAATTTTTAAAATTTGATTACGATGCATTAGGCCTTTATTTCAGGAAGAAAAAGACAGAATGTTATACTGGTCAGTATTCAATGTACAATGCAAGTCAGTCTTTGTCATCCAATATTCTTTAATTGTATGTTTCAATACAGAACTACAGAAAATAATATTACACCCAAACCGTCTACCTCACTTTGATATTTTTCAAATTGAATTTCTTCGCGACCCGCTCTAGTACTTTGTTTAATGTAGTGCAGGTGTACTTTTACTGAGTAATAGCTCGAATGTTTCTGAATAAAATAATGTTTGATGCATATTTTAGCGCGACTTCGACTCCTGAGACAACCTTGCTAAGTTTACATTAAAAAAATGCATACGTTTCACTAGCTTGCTGTTTAGTACTACCATTTCAATTTTGCGCTTCGGCTTTACACTTTTTACTCTTTTTACACTTTACACTTTATACTTTTAATTTTAAATTGGCTGGCCTAATCTAAATGTAAGCGAAATTATTAATTATGTGTAATAACAACTCTATATAGATATCTTTAAAATACATTAGGATTTCCGAAGCTTGACGAATACAGTCGGAAGCGCATAATTTAAATAGTACTACTGTAAATACTTGCACTTACATCTTTCGTTTTCTAATGCTATTATAGAATTTTACAATTTGCCACCTTTTATGTTTCGATTTTTCAATTTAGGCCGCGGTCACAACCGCCTATTAAAGCTATTTACTTTTCTCTCGAAAACTCATCGCGTTGGGTTAAAAGGGGGCCTATATCACACTGCAGGTGCCTATGACAATGTCAAATATCTTTCGTACCGCCTCACCTATTCCTGCCGCCATAACATCATGACGTGTTCCCGTTTGGTGGGTGAGGTAAACTTACTTTTGCTCGAGGCCTAACATCCCGGCCTCAGGTTGGCAACGCACCATCACCACCTTTGGTGTCTTTAGGCGACGTGAAATTCCTACCATCAGGAAATCAATCTGCTTGTTTGCCTTCCAATATCATAAAAAAAATATATCTTCTATAATTGTAAATTTTAAATAAACCGGTAATTTTTAATAAATGTGTATATTTATTAAAAACTAGCTGAACCGGCGAACTTCGTTCCACCCGTTTAGTATGGGGAATAACGAAATATCATTTTTCCCATTTTCCCTGCAACTTTCTCGGTTTTTGTCTTTATAAGAACATTCTTCTCGTAATAACTAACACAGTAATAAAAGAATTAGCCAAATCGGTCCAGTCGTTCGGAAGTTATGCGCTTACCAACACATTTAGCGATTCATTTTTATATTATAGATTACCGGTATATTCAAAATTAAAAATATTTAAAAGATAATTTACCGAGCGACGTAGTAAAAAAAAAGTGAAAAAAAAAGTATCTTCAAGCCCAAATCTCCGAACGTAGTGAAGGTCTTTTTGTTCAGATGAGGTTGCGGTTGTATTCGTATATCTTTCTTCGTATATCTTTCTTTCGTTCTGATTTGAACTTAATAAATATTGGCAGGTGTGTAGAAATACTAGAAATTTTATTCTTGCAGACTAGTTTTGTCCAGGGTTAAAGTGATTCTGTCTTCCTATTAAACAGGCCATATTTACAAGTCTACTGACTACCCTACCATTTCATGTGGAACAAGACAATGGCATTAGAAATAGGTATTGCGATGGTAACAATCTATGTGAGCTCCTACAGCACTCTATCATTTAATGCTGAACAATTATAATATAATCTAGACAGAGCGTAAACTAGGAACCAGTGGCATTTTCTTGTATCACCTACCTAACTATTTGGGTCTTAAAATTCAAAAAATCTTGTTTATAAACATGAACTAAAATACGGACCCGTGCTACTCCGGTCTTCTTTTCAGAATAGATCTGCCTTCCTGCCAGGCAGCTCGTAAAATTTGAGTATAGGCTTACCATCACTAACACCGTGATATCTGACTAGGTGGTGGAGTATTGCAACGACTCGCCCGGATTGACGTAGGCGGCGTGAATTTCTTACTATCGGGAAATCCGTCTGCTTCTTTGCTTTCCAACATCATAAATAAATACTTCATAACTTAAGTTGATATTAATACACTGGAATGAATATAATGTCACCTGAAACATTGAAGTACTTTATCCAATTTTTATTAATAAGGGGTTTAAAGACATATCTTTAGAAAATCATAATTTAGGAATAAACTACAAGATGGATTTGGGGAAACGCAAATTTGATACTCCCTAAATCATATTATATTGACGTAAAAATCCAAGGCTTGTAACCGAAAGCTCATCTAGGAAAATTGCCATCCGCTCACTCATTACCGACTGAGCCAACCGCGGGATCTGATCTCCCCACGCACGTGACTACGGGAAATTGAAAACTCTAACAGTTAATCAAAGTACTGAATGGGGTGGCTGGAAATAGAATTTTAATTATGTCATAATAACGTCGGTCTTATCAGATATCTTTCATGTGGGTGAGTTTTCAGATAACGTGCAAATTGACATATATGTTTTTTTATAATAACTTCACACAAAAATCAATTGCTGTTTGTTAGTCTCGCTAAAACTCGAGAACGGCTGAACCGATTTGGCTTATTTGGGTTTTAAATTATTTGTACAAGTCCAGGGAAAGTTTAAAAGATAAAAAAATTAAAAAAAAACTGCGAGGAAACTAGGAAAAACAACATTTTAATTTTCCCACACTAACTGGACCGGTGGAACGAAGTTTGCAGGGACAGATAATTGATTATAAAATAATCGTTTATCCCAGTAGCTTACAATAATCTACTCTTAAATATTTTTTTTAATTTACCCTATTTATTTTAGCGACAACCTCGTTGGGCGAGGGCCTAGCTTATGCGCCTAATTCCACGGACCGACCGCAAGGCTCGGAATCGATTCTTGACTGAAGTAGGCATTTGTGTAATGAAGATTTAGACGTCTGCATTGCAGGATCTGCGGTTTTATTAAATTTATTCTGATATCTTTTTAATTATTTTTATGTATTGGTGTCATTGACTAACGCCCGGTCATATAAGCTTATTACAGGAAGATTACTATAAAACTTAAAAGCAACTTATGAATTACAGATCACAGTTTAGAATTAAGGGGCCATATATGCTAAAATACGTCAGCTATATACTGTTTTTTTCATACAAAGCAATTATGGATCTTGGCGACAAAAATAAACAAGATTAACATTAATATGCTTTATAAGACTAGTGTTTCCAAAACACGATTCATTTCACTTTGCTCGATAGAAAAAAATCAAAAAGTTAACCCTTTTTTGAAAGCAAAACCCAACTGTCTATTTCAATTCTGAAAATATCGACACCAGATTTAACATAAACATAGATAAGTTTTATACCTAAAAGGTAACTGTTCAGTTTTTATATTTTTTTTGGAAATTACTTTTATAGTGTCAAAAATAGTGATTTGTGAGACATTTACTTTAGAGCGCAATATTTCATAGTAATCATGGAACGGGGGAGTGCGCTGATTGGCTCTTCTGGCTGACTAAGTATGGGGCCTTAAAGTGTTTTTGAAAATTACTTAGATGATTACCAATACTACGCCGTAGCTTTAGTTTGTGAGACTACAACAGCCGTAGCATACGTAGAAGCTCGTTCGTAGAAGCTTGACGCAGGAAAAATTCGTTTAGACTTCAGCCGTCTTATTCGGTCGGTCGATCGGTGTAATATTAAGTTGATATTATAGTCTGTATCACATTGCAATAAAGACTACAATCCATAATTAAACCTTGGAGTAATTTCCGCCACGTTTATTAATAAGTCAGCAGAGGTATTACTTTAAGTAAACCGTCAATCGCCTTACTTATTCTTGCCGCCATGACATCGGTGCTCGCTACTGGCCTCCTCGTTGATCGCCTAGTTGGTCGAGGGACTAGCGTACATGCCTAACTCCAGCGACCAACCGCGAGGCTCAGGTTCGATTTCCGTAGGGGGCAGACATTTGTGTGACGAACATTTAGATGTGTGTATTTCCAGGTCTGATTGCTTATTAACTTTACTCCACTATCAACTTAAGTATTTCCATGTCTACATCGTATATCGTATATCGTATATCGTTGACTACAACCTATGACACAAACATATGATCTGTTTATTTTTGAGGGTTAGATTCATATTGTGTAATTTGTCCAGGGATATTTGTTTATCATTATTTATATTACGGGCATGATATATAAGGTTTTCACTTTAATTTATTAAGATCCCAACTTCTGGTTAGTAGTATTAAAACTTTTGTTTATGAACTACATTTTAGTTTTAGAATCATAAAATTCATCATTAGCCTTTTCGTACAGTAAAAAAACTTGTAACGGGTCTATTATAATAAATAAGAACCATCTCAATCACGTCATTGTTCAAGTTTATGCTTTAGATTAACTGCAAAATGACGAAACAGAAATACACTCAATTTTGAAACTATCCACCAGCCATCTCCCAGTTCAATTAGCTGGTCCTAGTCTTCAAGTTCTCGTCATTAAAAAATATGTACAGATCTAGTTAATGCGAATCAAATGAGTCTAAACTCGATGGGATTACGAGCAGCTGCTTTCCAGAATTACGTCTACCATCTTTCAAACAAAAAAAGCTGCATGAAAATCATTGCATCTGGTAAAGAACTACGATGTCACAGATAGACATGCACACGCTTCCACACACACAGATACATCAAACTTATAATACCCCTCTTTTTGCATTGGGGGTTAAAAATCAATAAACATTGCCCGTGTCGGAAACTGAACGCGGGGCGTCATAAAGTGAAGTCCAACGACGAACTGTTAGATTACAGAGACGATTACATCATTAGTTGTGCATTTATTTAATAATTCTAGGTTTGGTAAAGACAACGTACGAGTAGCAATATTGCTATGCCACAATCATTCACTCGACGGATCCCGGCTATTCTGATCAGCAATTTCAGCTAGACATAATAAAAAAAAAATATAGGAGGAATTTTTGCAATCCTTAGAAACAATATACCAATTATAAATACCATGCTGAATTTTATTCAAAAATCCGCTACATATTAATTACTTCAATACTAAATGCGCAAGTCTGGCTATCACTAGAGACTAAGCTGCTGCACCGGTTTTGATTAAAATTGATATGAATATAAAATATAAAACCTGGTTTCCAAAATACGCTATTTCTTCAGGAATCAACTCCACAAGTACTATGTGAGAGAAAAAGAAATGAAAATTTGTAAGAAAATCGGTTTTATATTATTTATAGGTGTTAAAATGCGAAAGGGCATGCTCCGCTGGTTCGGTCATGTGGAAAGAATGACAGATGAAAGATTGACAAAGCAGATATACAATGCGAATGTGGATGGATGTAGGTACCCGGGGAGACAAAGGCTGTCATTTCACGATCAGATCAATCGGATATTATCCGAGGGTGGTGTCAAGAGTCTCCGAAACCGGCGTGTTTGTATGAAAAGGGTTATGAATGTGAAGGAAGCAAGACAGGTTTGTCAGGATCGTGAGGTCTGGCACTTGATACTCTCTGCCTACCACGTAAGGGACTTGGCGTGAAGATATGTATGTATGTATGTATTTACAGATGTAGCTGTATAGATTTAAAAAATAGAGAATGTAGATTTCGATTAGATAAGTGAAGGGTGGTTTCTGATGGCGGCCCACAGGAGAGAGCTGTCTTATTATGAGCCCGCACGGTTGGATACTTAAACACGTCGGGACTCAATCTAAAAACTTCTTCATCGTTTTCCTCGACCATTAATTACAGATGGACTGACTGACATATAAAATGATTTTTGTCTCATTAAATTTTTTAATAAAATCGAGTGAAAAATTTCCACAATATTTACCGAAATTATAATCATCAATCATAAGTAATAATTACGCGTCCGAAAGTTGTTCAGCTTTAGGATGGCAAAGTAAGGTTTTTGTATTAAATTTATGGTTTGGTACCTCAGGATAATATGATAATGATAATACACGTATACTAATAATCCCTGAAAATAAAAAAAAAAACTGTCGAATAGTAAACATAAGCAAGCGAAATCATATAGTTATTTAAAATGAAGCATGACTTTGTAAGCAGAGTCTGTCATGTTTCTTGTTAACGTTTTCTTCAGCCTACTAAAGTTAATTTTAAAACATTGATACTTCTTTTTAAATAC